>MSTJ01000341.1:0-17532 GCA_001956345.1 Ramalina peruviana | reverse complement strand
GACTGACGATGAGGTAGGCTCTTCTCTCAACGCATACAATGATATCCCACAATTATTTGGAGACTCCCAACCTCATAGTAATCTAGCAATTCGACCAGCAGAATGCCTTTTCGTGATTGATTCTGGCTTTTCACATACTACGACCACCCCGCTCCTCTTTGGTAAGCCAATTCAGCAGGCCGTTCGTCGACTTGAAGTCGGTGGAAAGCTGCTCACAAACGACCTCAAACATCTTGTATCTGTTCGTCACTATAACATGACTGACGAGACCTACTTGATGAATGAGATCAAAGAAGCTGTCTGCTTTGTGAGCAGTGATTTCAAGCGTGACTTGGACAAAACGTGGAAAGGATCCTCAGCAAAGCAGAAAGCAGCAAAGGAAGGCGAGGAGGATGTTGTGATTGACTACGTCTTGCCCGATTACAACGACCGTAAGACCGGCCACGTCAGAGCACACGATCCATCGCGTAGTGCGAAATTGAGAAAGCTGGGTGCAATGGGAGGGGGTGCAGAGGTGTCGGAAGAGTATATGACTTTGGCCAATGAGAGATTCACAGCCCCTGAATTATTGTTTAACCCTATGGACATTGGCTTGCGACAGCTGGGCATTCCAGACATGGTGATGCAGAGCATGTCAGCTGTCCCAACCGGACTGTGGCCGGCCATGCTTGCCAATATTCTTGTGGTCGGAGGCAATGCGAGAATGCAGGGTTTCATGCCCAGATTGTGAGTAATCATTCCTTCCCAGCAAAGATGGCTTTGCTGACCTATATGGCCAGGGAGGCTGAGATCCGACAACTGGCGCCAGCAGAATGCGTAGTTCGCGTATTGAGAGCACCCGAGTATGTTTCCCATCAAGTTGACAACCTCCATGTTAATACTCTACTAGCCCCGTCAAGTCGACGTGTCTCGGTGGTGTTCGTTTGGCTCAAGATCGAGCAACATTGCGTTACCTTCAGGTCACAAAACAGGAATATCAGGAGCATGGCAGTGGCTGGCTGGGAAGAGTATTCTCCAACTCAGTAGCGAGATGATTACGCGTGAGTGCACAGATTTATTCACAATGCGTGCCCACTATTTACCAACAGTCAACAATGTGGGGTTGAGCAATTGTGATGAATTATGTACTTGGCGCGTTTTCGACATTAATTGGTGGAAGTGTTGCGGGAGTCAAACGTAATGACACTCGGTAGGAAYCTACCCGACACACCTGGAAGGTGCAACTCACAAAATCCAACCCAATWCCAATTCCCSACCTGCAGTCATTCATCCACTTGCACCTTCATTATCCACCYGGTTCGAATACATACCACAACCATAAATTRGYTGGCATCAGCCGCSGACAGCTGACTTAYYCCTTGACGCCATCAGAGCTGCGACTCTCTTCCAGGCCATCCAAAAATGTGCTCGGACTGTGAAGAGGTTTTCACTTGCAGCTGGTGCGGCGATGAGTGTTTGGGCACTTGTGATGATCCGGACACCTGTCGATCATGCTGGAATCCGAATCCAAATCCGGATCCTGAGGTTTCGGATGATGAATACATGATCAACATGGACGAATGCGTCGAATTAGAGTGCGATTGCAACTGCCATGGAGATGAAATCAAAGACATTCTCGCAGATATGCGGGATGGCCCTCCTGAGAAGCCKTTCGTGAGGAAGGGAACTTACAACTTTCTTGATRTYCCTGGCGAGATCCGGATGAAGATCTATCGTTACGCCTTCAGTCAGCAGGGAGAGCAACGGCAGACAGCGGCTCACCGCGGAACGATTCAYACTGCCTTGCTGAAAACCTGCCGCGTTGTGTATAGCGAAGCCCGTCATCTGCCCTTGACTCTCAATCGACTGTGCTTTCCTGGTCCCCTCGAAGCGCTCTACTTCCTWGGSTTCCGTCTTGCACCCACGGTYAGAAACTTGTTCACTGGCTTGGACATAGARTTCCACCTGTTCGCCTACACTACTCCGGCTTTCCTATGCATGCTTCAAGAGCTTGCAAAAATGTCCATCACCCATCTTGGATTGACGGTCAAAGGSGGRTAYCCTGCAGACGTAATCTTGGGTCACACGTGCTTCGTGAATCATTTGAAGCCATTCAAAAGCCTGACCTCTCTGGACGTAAAGCTCAAATCCTTTCAAGTAGACMCCRAGCAGAGCCTGGAGGTCGAGGAAGAGATGCGTACCCAACTTATTGCGGGTTACGGTTCCAAAAAGCTCAAAAAGATCGCAAAATCGTCAAAGAAACGCAATGCACCCATGGAAGAAGATGTCAAAGGGCGTAAGCCGGGCAAGCGCCCAAGGAAGAGTCAGATCGGGGTAAGCATTGATTTACAACGTTATGCGTTCGGAGAAACGCTGACAGGAGAGTTTAGACCAAGAAACAGCCGCCTTCGAAGGTCAAGAAGCGCGGGCTAGAAGGCCTAGAAGAGCAGTCAAAGACATCTGCCGAAGCTCAGCTCCCGTCCAAGCAAGAAATGCTTGCTACACATGGCCAACTTCACTCATACGCCACCAGACTGGACCCAGAAGCAATGCCGGTCAAGATCCGGCTTGAACAGGCTCGACAAGCAGCCGTCGAAGGAGACGAGACGAAGTTCTCGACACTGGCTTTCTCTATCTGGGACACTCTAGAGGAGCATATGCAGCAGCTCTCAGCTGCTCGCGCACAGCTACCAGCTTTCATACAGCATAGCGCTTTCTCAGGCCTCAAATTACCATCATTCATGAAGAACGCCAGTCCGAAGCCTCGTGGATGTGTGGGAGAAAAGCATAAAGAAGGCACCGCCAAATGCTCTCAAGATTCCATAGAGCTGTGAGACAATGTTCTTTCACTGGTTGCTGTCTCTGTCGCCACTCTGCATAAGTAAGCCAACCATCAACGGCAATGGGAAACATCATTCGCATACGCTTGCATTCTATTGGCTCAGCATGGCTTGAAATATTGACTCTTACACTCGTCAGAATCACACATGAGTTGCTGTTAGTGCTAAGGCAATGGGAAAGATGTTCGTCGAAGCGCTGTACAGCATAGCTTTAGATGTTGCTCTTGCCGCCGTGCATGTATCATACTCAAATTGCAGGGAAACAATCATCTATCCTCGAGCAGTCCGCCGCACATCTGATCTTTCTTGCTTGCAACTTTCATAGATCAATCTTGAAGGTCCCCAGCATGTGCCCACAGAGTACAGGAGTAGGTTGGTCTGACATACATACCCGCAGCCACTCCCGCCCCGCTCGCATCAAATCACCCTCTGCCCTCTGACTCTTCCTGGTCCTATCTTCCCGATCATCAGACCACCACACCTCCCTCCCCACCCGGCCACGAACCCTAGGGAAAGTCTCGCTTACCAACGGCATCTTGACTCATAACCACACCATTTCCACATGCATTAGTCCCATCGCGTGGGTTCAATTCCATCACGGCGCGATTTCTTGCTCCGGCACCGGTAAGCTGAGTCAAAACTCATCTAAGAGCTTACGCCAATTGGCTCGAAAACAGCGAAGAAATCGCTAAACGTTGCCCAAACGTGTGCCAACGATAGGACGTGATGGCTATGATTTTCGTTGGGTTGTCTAGTAAGCCAACATCGCGGAGATTGAAACAAATTATGTCTGCCTGATTGTTTGGGTCCGTATGTAGTGCAAGTGCATATATGTGGGCGTATGCTCCCCACATTCCCCTTCCACACCTTTCCCCCTCCCACAATCTCCTTAATTGATTGATTGCACCCCCTTCACCCCCTTCACCATCTTCAACCTCCAACAAGTGCGACATCAGACTCATCCCATCCCATTCCCCCTCCTTCCTCTCCAAAAAACAAAAACAAAAATTCAAAATACGGAAATGACCTCCACCGCCATCGACATAGCCCAAGCGAGATCCCATCTCTTGCCCCCGTCCCCCCGCTCCAGCAATGCGCCAAAACCGAAACCGAAGCCCGCGCTATCCGGGTCCAAGGACGGCGGCAGCAGCGGGAAGAAGGATTCAGCATGGAGCAAAGCAGCCGAGAGCGTGAAGAGGAAATACAATGGGGGAAAATGAATGGAAAGGGGACGTGATTTGATTTTTCTTAGAGGGGGGAAACGGGCCAGTGTTTTTTGCAGGAATGAAGTCGATTGGGGAAGTTGCAATTGGGGTAGAGTGGGAGGGTGATGTAGGGAAGTAGGGGATCACATGGGATTTGTCGTATTTTCCAAAGGAAGCGGCATGAAAATAGGATTGGAACAGAGTCAAGGCCATGTGTAGGTTAGGGGAGTATATGCAGGATCGCGGTGTTGGGCGTAGAAAATGACGAGAGAGGTAGCACGAARGAGCGTGCTGAAGAAGATGATGATGAATAGATGAACAGCAAGAGCAAGAATACTCGCTAAAATCACCTCCCTGACCATTGAGGTGCTGTTCGACTATGGAGCGAATCCGCATAGACCAATGCGCCAACAGCCATTGTAGGCATCACCATTTCGTCGTTCCCAGGGCAAATCATAAGTCGTTAGTGACGCACCATCTTCGAGACTGATACTGAAGTATTCTGACCCCCTGTTTTCAGAGCGAGGTCTTTCACGCTGGGAAAGTACTACAAGTAGCATGTCAGCACCGTCACCGAATAATACCGAACCAAATCTAGCTTACCGGTGTTCCAAAGCCTGTAACAGGATCCCAGCCCTTGAGAGCGGGGAACCCAGCAGAATTGCAACCAATCGCAGAGCCGCTCAGGATGTCTGTGAATGCCTGATAGCCAGTCGAGTATAACCACGGGTTGAGGAAACCCAGAACAGGCTTTCCGGCAGCGACGAGAGCGTCATTGACCAAGGTCAAAATGGCGGCTGCGGTGGGCGTCGAGGCGGAAGTGCCGTCAAGCAGTGTGACTACTCCGTCCCAGATTGTCACAAAAGCTTGGCCTTGAGCAGCGATATCAGGATATGCACGGCCGCTTTTGTTGTATAGGCCGTCAAACTCTCCCCCCAATATTGAAATGTACTTGGTGACCACATTGCCTGCATCCTGATACGCTGGCCTTGGGAAATAATTCGAGAAGCCTCCTCCACTTGCAAAGTTGTTTCTAGGGTCGAATGCTGCTACTTCCGGGTTGAAGTTCTTGGTGGCGCCCACACTCGTGACAAATGGACAGCCGTCAGGGAAGGACGGGAGGAAGGTTGAAGTGTTTTTGCCATCGTTGCTCACACATTTGCCGCTGGTGCCGACGCCGTTATCGCCACTGGCACACAGAAAGGAAATACCCTTTGCGCCAAGCTGGGCAAAACTAGAACACACTCTAATTGCATACGATTCGGGGACGGTCTGTTCATCATCACCATACGAAGAACTGATGACGGGAGGGATGTTGTCAAGGTTGAGAATGTATTGTAGGAAATCGGCATAGGGCTCGTTGGTGTCAGTGGCTACCATGATTTTTCAGTCAGTAAGCCTTCTCAAAGTTCAAGGACTATCACATACGTGTGACGAGATCCGGCTGAATGGGGGGCATTCCACCGGTAGTAAAAGCCGTCAGCGGAATGGGATAATCGATGCCAATGATGGTTTCAGCGTCGAGGTTCCCCTCGAGGTCCTTCCCTGCGGCCAACTGGTCGGGTGTATCAGGCGTCTGCTGATTGTCTCCGCCGTTGATGACATCGACGGTGAAGGATTCAGCAGCGGACACAGCGTCTGGCCGGAACTGCTCAAGAAAGATGCCGACGTCGGATCGGTTGTTGGCTTCCATCAAGAAGTCTGTCAATCCTACAGAAACCTTATCTGGTACCTGCGGGACATAGTCGATGGTCCCATACAGGGTTCGAAGACATGTCGGCGTGACAGCGCTGGTATTACAAGCCGCCGCAACGGTGCCATTGCCGGTACCATTGAATGAGTCAAGAGAGTAAGGCGGGCGCTGCGATAGCTTCTCCATCGGGACTATGGTTTTGTAGGTCATTCTCCTACCTCCAGGACGGAAAAAGGAGTTGGTAGGCTGAATGGTATCGATATGGTGGTGCAGATGACTAGGCAGGGACCAGACAGGGGCTCGAACGACATGATCGCCATCGTTGTGCTGATAGACACCATACTTGGTATTCAATAGACTCTCGACCCTTTCGACTGGCAAAGAGACTGTGATCCAATCCTGGGCAGGCGAGTGTTGGCGGGATTCAGCAGGCACATCGTTTTCGTCCAGCCATTCCTGTACCAGTCGCAAAGTATCATCGGCGGGCTTAACCAAATTGTTGACTTCTGCTGTGGTCAAGTGTTGTCCATAGCGAGTGTGCAATGGATTCGATACTGCCAGGTTGATTATTAGGGTAAGGTTGTCAGCTCTTGAGGAATGCATAGGCTACCTTCGTAGAGATGTCGCTCAAGATCCTCGAATCGGCCTTGCTTGAGACCAATTTGCAGTCTGATGACATGATTGGGTGGAGCAGAGCCGATGTTTGACCAGCCGGGGGGGACTTGGTGGCTGTCTTTGACAGAGTATGCAGAATAGCGAGAATGAAGTGGCGAGGCGAGGACGCTGCTCGTGCATAATAGATAGGCCAACCCGACTGCGGAGAAAGAATGCATGATTAGTACGATAGGGAGGAATAGTGATTGTGACGAAGGTTGTATAAAGAGTGAAAAGAGTAAGGAGATGAGCTTGTTTATACAATTTCAATCCACAATCATTCTATGTTATGATATCACACCTGCCAGAACCTGCAGAAGGACGCGCCTTCCGTAACGATCAGAGCCTCCGTAACGCGATCTAGTGGCGGATCGCGAATCTCAATGTTTTGTGACATGCTCCATGGGGATACTCGCTGCCTGCGAGTCTCCGAATCTGGTGGTCGATGCATGATGCACACGAAGTCAGGGAACTGCCTGATTGGTCATAGCTACGGACGGCCAGTTTCAATTGGCTGTTCCCTATCTGAGATCCACCCTCGGCTCGCGGGAGTCTGAGCCTTGATTCCTTTATCGGGAAGATCTATTAAACATCTGGAGGCTGCCATTGACGTGTCTTTGCAGTGAATTTATGCTTGTCGTTCGTCGTTCGCCATCTCACAACGAATCAGGATTGACAGGGGGGTCCGCGGGAGCCGCAAGGGGTAGGGCGGACAGAGGGCGGTTAGGCTGTCAAAGCGCCGAACGCCGCAGCCGGAGCAGCCAGTCAAGCAAAGCTCGGCTGAACGACGTGACCATCCACCATCCAATGATTTTCACTTTAAGGAAGGTGGCCGCCACCGTACCTAGCATTTTGATAAAGCTCAATGGTCTCAAAGATAGTTGACCGTGCTATTATTGCACATCTGACTCACCGTCCAGACAGACGAGAGGTCATCGTCAGGACCCAATGCTGCCAGGGTCGTCTTGATGTTGTGAAGAGACATGCGCTGGTCTTGTGAAGAACATGAATTGAGTGTTGATCAGAACATACACAAGGGCAAACATGTATCGAGGGATATTTTGACAAGCCACAAAGAACTCGATTTTGGTTGTTGAATGGCACGGCCTGATCGGTCGTGAATGTAGGTGAAATGGCTGGGCGATTGCGAACTCAGCCACAACAGAATATCGATGGCTCAATTGCGATATTGACTGGTGATATACTGGACAGCTGATCATGATCTTGATGCGAATCTCAGATCTTACGTGTCTCCGCTCCCTCCGCTCCCTCCGCTCCCTCCCCTCATGATCCTAGCACTACAACTATAATCTGACAGGCAAACCCTGTCGTACAATATGGCCGCATTCCGACAAAGCAATCCATTCAAACCTTTTCTTGCTTGGCTTTCTACGTGAATTTGACAGAAGTCTTTCTTTTTTTCCCCTCCGCCATGCCTTCTATCGATGCTTCCTCCAACATCCCTGCCTTTCCGGGAGATGTCCCCACAATCGATCTTCCGAGAATAGACTTATATAAGCTATCTTCGGGAGACAAAGCCGAATCTAACGCGCTATTCAAGACATGCACGGAGACAGGTTTCTTTCTGCTCGATTTGAAAGGGGCGCATGGGGGCAATGACCTGCTTAAAGAAGTCGAAGACGCCTTCCAAGTCAGCAAATCATTCTTTACCTCTCCCGAAGAAGACAAATGCAGATTCCCCTTGTTGCCGAGCAATCTTGGCTACAAGCAGATGGGCGGCACCAAGATTGAAGACGGATCACCAGATCGCTGCGAGATTTATGGCTTCCCTCAAGACGATTTATTGGGTCTCGGCGAGTCAAATGATCGGATTCCACCAGCATTTGACAGCAATCGGGCGCTTCTGACTTCTTGCTTGAGACGGATGCACAGCGTAGCGGAGACCATTTGCAGGCATCTTGACGCTCACTTGGACCTGCCAAGGGGCACGTTGGAGGCTATCCATTCCCTCGACGAGGCCTCCCCCAGCTCGATGCGCTTTCTTCATATGCCGCCTCAGGAGCCTTCCAATCTCAAGACGAGTTTAGTGGGTCACACTGACAATGGTAGCATCACTGTGCTGTTCAACGTAATCGGAGGGCTTCAGATCTTGCCACCCCACGCGAGTGAATGGAAGTACGTCCGAYCGGAGCCAGGATGCGCAATCATCAATCTCGGTGATACCATGGTTCAATGGTCCGGAGGCGTGCTGCGAAGTAACATGCATCGTGTGGTCYCGCCCCCTGGAGCCCAGGCTACGTCTGATAGGTACTCTTTAGCCTATGTGCTCAAACCGCCCAAGGAACAGAGCATGAGCAGGCTGAAGATGGGGCGAGTCATTCCTCAAGAGGAAGAAGACTTGRTGGGAGACTGTACTTATGGAGAGTTTCATGCGAAGAAAGCGGCGGGGGTCAGGGAGGGYAAGAACCTGGCAGATGACCAAGGAGGTAAGGGAACAAATATCAAGATTCAAATTGATCCGCAGCAGCTTGTAAGTGTAGCGTGATTTGTGAGGCCAGATAGCATGACTTTGGGAGACATGTGATCGAATGATGAGCGACATGTATTGAAATGTACAAGAATGCGAGTGGTTTCCTCAAAGACACAGCTTGGAGCAAGTTGGAAATGAGATCGTTTGAGTAAGAAACGCTGCGCCTTCACGGGATATTCTTCTACTGAATCATGCACTTGGAGGTTTGAGGAGAGGAATATAGTATGCTCACTCGAACCAACACTTTGACAAAGCTCACCAACCGCGAAAGCCTTCCAACGCCCTGCTATAAACCCTGACAGCCTATGATTTTCCCTTTTCCTTGGCCTTGTCGGCCTTGATCTGTTCTCGCACCCCCGATCCAGCAGCGCGAAACCAGACATCACCACCCCACCTTATCATCCTCTCACAAGCTGCAGTAGGAGTGTCTATGGCCGGCCGGACGTCCAAATAGAAGACTGGCTCCCCTGTTGGCTCGGGGGGGGCAGAATAGTAATCGATGACATAGCGAACCTCCCTTTTCTCCCCCAACGGCGTCGTTCTTTGCACAAACCAATCATGCCGATCGAAAGGCGGCTCATTCCTGCACTTCTGTCAGCAAAGATGCGACCCTCAAATCACACCATCCACCCATCCACCACAAAACTCACCCAAACTTCTCAGGATACAGCCTCCCCGCCCACTCCCACATCCGCGCCTTCGGCGTCATATCCCCAGGCCTCCCCATGAACCTCAACAGCTTCGGCGCGCTCCCTTCCCTGCCCCTCAGACCGCCCTGTGCAACCATCTCCTCCCATCCGATCTCCCCCCGCCGACACGCTTGCCACCCTTCCGACAAGCCCCGGGAAAACCGCGCTTCCCACGCCTCGATCTCGTTCCAGGCGCCTTCGTTCAGGAAATTGTGCACCTCCACCATGCTCTCGACCGCATCCTCGGGSGTGTCGTCGTAGCCCTTGCGGAGCATGGCATTGTACATCTGCTGCGGGGATGGGTATTCCCAGTTCGCGTTGGTGTCGCCRCGGGGGATGGAGGAGGTGGTRCGGTCSGTGGGGAGGGAGTATCTTTGTTGGGARGATCGTTCTTGGGAGAGTGTTGGCATGTAGTTGAGCGGGTTGASYTTTGARAGGGTRGAAGGAGTAGGGGATTTGGCGGAGCTGGGGGAGGCGACGGGGCAGGAGGAGGCGTCTTTGGGGGGGCTGGCGGAGCTCTGGGGTGGGAAGGATGAGGTGGARGATGGTGCGTGCATGGGACAGCCGGGCTATGCATAGTCAGTARAWGTGWYTRTGATGRTTCGSGRTGWACGCACAGGTGGGCTTCCATCTATTGGAGGCATGGCGTGAGGTGCAACAGGCGGTCGTCGGGGGGSGGCATTCTCTGCCCAGAACCAGCCCATGACTGATGAAAAARAGAYTTCAGGRGCAGTATGGATCTGTTGAGAGTAGYACGGTGCAATRWTYTGAKATRCGATTCGATCAAGAAAGYCAGAGATATACCAATGAATGAAAGAKTTRATAAAGATAATTAACAGATTAAYATTGCAGACCAGGAGAAATGACGTCCGCCACTTGGCTTTCCRCCCGCAATTTTTCCGCCGGAACAAGGACAAGCTTCAGCCATTTCCWGAAAACCCCTCGCTTTCCGSATTCATTGCCATGCTGACCTAGCRRCAATGAACWKTCTTRTAAGAATGGCYGGTAGATCTCACTGTRTATCGTGACAGACTACGATGAGAACGGCCCTCCAGTTTGGCCGACAATGCCTACGACACCGGTCTCCGCAGCTGGCAGCGCGACTTCTTCGACGACAATTCTTCGCCCCTCACCGATGCTTTTCTGGCTTTCGACGACCGCCGAGGCCTGCCGGTACGAAGGTCACCGTCCTAAGTCTGCTCACGCCTGCAGCTTTCGTGGCGTTGAGTGARGAGCAGTGCGGAGATGGCAAGACACCAGAAGATCACATGCTGGAGGCTTCAAGGGCGGAAATCGCAAAGGAATTGCCGGACGACATACATGGCTTGAAGAGACTATGGAAGGGGACCTGTCTTTACTTCGATTGTTACATCTTCGAGCCCATTGCCACCACGTTCCGCTTCTTCCATCTGGTTATTATCTTTGTACCAGTGCTGGTCACAATCCCCTTGATYTGGGTCGGCAGACGGCAGCAGACTAGGGATGGCGAGCGGTCGGGTACGCTCTGGTGGTATGGCTTCTTRGTTCATTCTATGGAGAGGGCAGGTCCTGCATTCATCAAAGTACGATCAACATGCCTCTTTTCTCCTCGCCTTCTAACATCCTCCCCAGCTTGGCCAATGGGCAGCTTCTCGAACAGACATCTTCCCGCATGAAATGTGCGATATYATGTCATCCCTCCACTCCAACGCCCCCGCCCATTCCCTCCGCTACACCAAGAAAAGCATCGARAAAGCMTTCGACGGCAGGCCCTTCACCGACATCTTCGAAGAATTCCAGGAAAAGCCGCTGGGCGTCGGCGCCATAGCCCAAGTCTACAAAGCGAAGCTCCGATCCGACCTCGCCGCCTCAGGTGACACCGACGTCTCCGACACTCAAACCCCCAAATTCCGCAAACGGGTCCGCAAGAACGTCGACCGGGYCGTGAAAGCCACGCCGCAACGGATCCCGTCATCCTACGTGGCCATCAAAGTCCTGCACCCGAAAGTCGAACGGCTGGTCCGGCGCGATCTGCGGATCATGTCCTGCTTCGCCTCGATCATCAACGCCATCCCCACCATGGAATGGTTCGACTTCCCGCGCGAGGTCGCCCAATTCGGCGAGATGATGCGGCTCCAGCTGGACCTCCGGATCGAAGCCGCCAACCTGACCATGTTCCGCAAGAAYTTCCGCGACCGCACCACCGCCTGGTTCCCCTTCCCCTACGCCGAGCACACCACCCGCCAAGTCCTGATCGAGGAATTCGCCTCGGGGATCCCGCTCGCCGCKTTCCTCGAGGAGGGCGGCGGGGTCTTCCAGAAGGAGATYGCCGACGARGGGCTCGAYGCGTTCCTGCACATGCTRCTSATCGACAACTTCGTGCACGCGGACCTGCACCCGGGCAACATCATGGTGCGCTTCTACCAGCCCGAATCGATGGACCTGTCGCTGGGYCGGCACCGGCAGGCCTCCGCGCCCACGCCCAATTCCAAGGACGTCACCGAGGARGTCCTCGCGCGGTTGCGCCCGCACCGWCACGCCCACAACAACGAATGGACCGACCAGCTGGCTCAAATCGACGCCGAGGGATACCGCCCCCAACTCATCTTCATCGACACGGGCTTGGTGACCGCGCTGAACGCCACGAACCGGACCAATTTCCTCGACTTGTTCAAGGCGATCGCCGAGTTCGACGGCTACCGCGCGGGGCATCTGATGGTGGAGCGGTGCCGGCAGCCGGACGCGGTGATCGATAAAGAGGTATTCGCGCTGCGGATGCAGCATCTCGTGCTCGGGGTCAAATCCCGCACGTTCGCGCTGGGCAACATCAAGATCGGCGATGTGTTGAATGAGGTGCTGAGTATGGTGCGCAGCCACCACGTGCGGATGGAAGGCGATTTCGTGAACGTGGTCATCAGCATTCTGTTGTTGGAAGGGATAGGGAGGAGTTTGGATCCGAATCTGGATCTGTTCAAGAGCGCGTTGCCGATTCTGCGGGAGTTGGGCGCGCAGGGGGGGGGAACGAGTCTGTTGCGGAGTGTGAGGGAGGGGGATACGAGTATGCTGAAGGTGTGGGTCGGGCTGGAGGCCCGAAGGTACTTGCAGGCCAGCGCCGAGCAGGTGGAGGCGTGTGTGAGGTATGATCAGCTGAGTCCGAACATCTAAACTCATCCCACTTACCCTGAGACATGGACAATGCTTGGGCATATCAATGATCGGTCTGCTTCGAGGAAATTGTGCACCTCCTAAAGTGTGCGAGATCGGGTTAGGCATTTTCATGACCAACATTGATTGTTTGGGAAGCGAGGCGTTGCGGAAAATAGGCTTCTATGAGTGGAGCGTGGTGCATCTGGCCCTCGAGGGCCGTCTATCTACTCTAATATATACAACGAATCTCAAGACCCACTTCTGCTTCTCAAGAAATCGGTATAATGCACAGATACCATATCCTTCGCCCAACGCTAAATGCAACGAAGAATAGGGTACCCGTTTATGTACCATTGGTATGCGCGATCAACATGAGCGGATTGGGAGAAACGTTTTCTTCGAGGCAGTCCTTCACCGCTGCCAATAGCTATGCGCCGGCACCCTGGGRGTATACGCCGGGATCCTGGGTGTGAACCCGCCACCCTTATCCCACCCGCGCTGCTTCGTCGACTCCGCGGGCGTGATATCGCGATCCAGAACCTCCACSAGGCCCGAGGCGAACCCATCACGGACGCGCTCATCGGCCAAATAAATCCCCTGCTGGGCTTTACTGCGATTCTTGGCCGCATTGCCCAATTCCCTGAAGGTGACSGCGAGSAGCCTCTCRAGGGCTTTGCGGAACTCGATGATGGTCTTGGCGGTGCGGCGGTCGCGCGAGAGGACGAAGAAGGGGAGCCAGTTGTCGAGCTCGAGAACGTTCTGGCGCTCTTCGTTCTGGCGGAGCTTGCCGCCGAAGAGGGAGGCTTGCAASGGGGTGGTTTCGGTGGTGTCGCGCATGAAGAGCGTGCCCCCGTCGTTGGACTTGGCGAGAGCGGTGAAGGCGTACATGGTCCCCGGTGGGACCCCGTTGTGCTCGTTGCCGCTGTCTCTKGCGCGAGACCGACCGATGTCCTTGGGAGCGTTTGTGCTGCCAGGGTGGATCAGAGTGTTCTTYTCGCCAGGGGTGCGGAACAATTTCCCGCCGCCTGGACAGACGCCGAGATTGGGGTGGAGACCCGACAGAGTGAGCGCCTTYACTAGGGGTATCTTGTGGCTGTTTTGATTGAGAGAGGCGTCGCCATATTGGGAGCGGATTCGACGATGATCCGGCGTGTGCGGGATCAGGCCGGCSTCTACCAGAATCTCCTCGATTTGCTTGGCTGTGGAATCGACGACGCGGAACGCGTTTACGTTAAGGAAGTGCTGGTGTGCGTAGTCACGCATCGTCCCTTCGCCGTGTGAGTCTCGCCACTTCCGCAAATTCCGGACGGCATTGAGGAGTGCGATGTGATCGGATGCTGTGCCTTCAACAAAGGACAGCTTCTTTGCCTGCGCTTCTTTGCGTGATTCAAGTGGATTATTAAAGATAGAACGTTCAGCGCTGGCGGCACCCARGACGAGCATTGGGTCAAGGCAACGGAAGATGATGCCTAGCACAATCATTTTGCCCAGACTTGGATGCACGGGTAGAGATGCGAGAAGTCGGCCGAGGGAGGTGATGTGCTCGTCATCTGTCAGTGCATCCAGATCCTGGAGATTGATGACTGACACGTCCACGCTCTTGGGTGAAGGTGGTTCAAGCGCGTCTCCAAGGAATTCTCGAATTGGCGTATTGAACGCCTGGGCTTTGATGTCAAGGCAGACCTCTTGCAGGTCTGTCCTCAAGAGCTCCGGCAACCCAATAGCTCGCAGAGAATCGTATCGCTCCTTCGAGTACAAAGCGTAGTAATTACCATTTTGCACACGACCAGCTCGACCGGCCCGTTGCTTCGCATTCGACTTGCTGATCCACGTGCAGAGAAGCAGGGTGATACGGCGTACTTGATCGTACTGCTTCTCTCGCAATTTKCCGGTATCCACAACATGCTGCACATCAGGTATCGTTACAGATGTCTCTGCAATATTGGTAGACAGAATGATCTTCCTGCAGCCTTCCGGGACTGTTTCAAACACGGTCTGCTGAGAAGCAGCGATTGAAGAATGGAGTTTRTAGATTCGGAAACGTGATTCATCCGCCAAATTGATGCCCAGATCAGATCTCTGGAGGTCCTTCTCTACAGAGACGATCTCCTCAAGCCCAGGGAGGAAGACCAAGATGGCGCCCTCGGGTGTGGTGCGTGCAATGTGTGCAATGGTGGCCGCAACGAGACCATAGGGGATCAACGCATTGTCCTTTTCGTTCCCAATACTGGCCTGACCGTCTTCCGTGACCTTCCGCTCCCTTTTCCAATCGATGACCGATCGGTCTTGCGCCTTATTCAKTGCTGAGCTATCGGGTGATGCAAAAGTTTGGCGTTCTCTTTGAAACTCACGCTCAAACTCAAGATATTGGCGAGACTTTGGRTCAGTGTTTACCACTGCCATCCGGGTTTTCGCCGAGGTCATGTCCTGGAGGATCTCGTCTACATACTTTTCTGTGACCGGAAACGTACGGCCTGGCACACTGAGCGATGGACAGGCCACAGAGCTTTCATCGGGCGCATCGCTCTTGAAGTATTGTGCGAACAACTCTGTGTCCATCGTGGCACTCATCAGGACGACCTGTGGAGTGCTCTTGCCCAGGGCTCTCCTACGAGTCATGTTCTTTTTCAGCAAAATTAAGAGGAAGTCGATTAGGGTATCACGCTCATGAACTTCGTCAATCACCAAATGAGACGTKTTWTCCATTATCTCATCGGGGGAGTGCTGAAGCTGCTGCAATAGGATACCCGTCGTGCAGTAGTTGATGCTACCACCTGGATGAGGCGGCTTAGGGTCAAACCGGACGTGATACCCGACTGACTCCTGCAACTTCTCAGCCTTCTCAGAAGCCACCCGGCGGGCAACAGACGTTGCGGCTATACGGCGAGGTTGGGTGCAGATGATGTTACAGCTTCCTCCAGCTCCTGTCGTGATGGCGTCTTCAAGCAATATCTGTGGAACTTGAGTCGTCTTACCGCTTCCTGTAGCACCAACAATGATGCTGTAGATGTTGTTATTGACTAGTTCRAGGACTTGGTCACGGTACTGGTTCATAGGCAGTTCAGCTTTCTTCCTTCGAATGTCYTCATTTGCTGGATGGTCCATAAAATCTTGCAACCTTTGCTTGAGATGCTCTGATCGTGCAGCTACATTCTCAGGTGCCAGCTTGCGAATCGTGAAGCCTCTYCTACTCTCGACCAAGTCTGAAATGGCATCCGAATCGTGCACTTCGTCGGGCAAACCCGCCTTGCGAGCACTCAGCAGAGTCTCCCTCATGACGAGAGCGCAGTCTTCGTCTACTTTCATGTCCAAAGGCGCTATTGGCCGCARGATCTGCCCATTACCAACTTGCAGGGCTCGTACGTAGCGTGGCCAGATTTCGGGATCTTTCTTCTTGTTTTCAACACAAGCGACAAGCCACGCAGCACTTTCAGCCTTGGTCTTACTATTCATCTGCACAGGCTCTCCCATCAGAGTGTCATTGACCCTCACTTGAGCTTTGAAGCTGATACCACGGCCTAGAAGCGACACGGTTTCTTTCGTTTCCATGTTCAGTCTTATGCCCGGGCGAACAATTTTTAGAAACTCAATGAATTTGGCGGTGTTTTCGATGGTCAATGCTGTAGAATCTTTGATGATCAAGGATTCACCCCCTTGCTTCGCCTGATACGATTCAGCTTGTTGTTTGAACTTCAAAGAAGCTTCCATTTCTGCAGCCTGCAAGTCGTCCCCGCAGCCTTTGGCGGAAATGGCCTGTTCGGGCAACTGAATATCAACTTGTATTACACGMCGCTGTCTCCGTCTTTCCATGAGTTGAATGGCCTGCAGGTTRATTACAGGTATCAAGTCAAATCTGGCAGCATAATTGAAGATGTCTAATATAGCATCTTTTTGCTCGACCTTGGATTTGTSCCTCATCTGCTTGTTCATCACATTCATAGGGGACTTTCGGTCCAWTAWYTCCACCAGGATACCTAGTTGATGACACTTCGYAAGGAAGTGCAGGTATGCTGCRGACTCRGCTGATTTCTRGGTTGCGTCAGATGCTTTCTGATATCAGCGACGATATAGTGACATACCTTGCTCCGGCCTTCACTTTCGACGACCTCTTTCCGTGAAGCTGAATCGAAAGTCAAAGTGCATCTCCAAGCATCGCTTGACAGCTCCARAAATTCCGCGTGGAGKKTTGCCAACCCCTGGATAGCGTTCATCAGGCTTTCTTTTGGCGTCTTGAAAACGCCCTTTGGGGCCCCGGGATAATCCTGAGAGGTAGGGACACGCATGTTGGCGCGAACATATGCCTCATCTTTGAGCGTCACCCGCGGTCTTTGTGGGTTCGCTTGTCGATTTCGACGTGGAGATCGCTGATCGATCTGCGATTGTGCCTTCCTCTTCTGTCCCCTGCTAATGTGAGCTTCTTGCCTTCACTGGAGCGACTGTTTRCTATCTTTGGCATACCTCGGTTGCTCTTCARTTTTCTTCGAATTTGCCTGCGGAGCTGAAGGGGAGGCGTGCAKGGATGATCGTCCTTGCGCGAAGCCATTCCCAGCGTTGTGTTTGTGATGGCTTGAAGAAGCTTGATTCTGTTGAGGGCGCGAGYTGTGTCGTGTCATTTCTGCAGGAACTTTCTCGCCCGGTCTTGATGARTTTTTCAATYCACCACCATGAATCGCAGCAGCTGTTCGTTCGAGATCATTCTGGGACGATACTTCTTCAACAGTGGATCTATGTCGGGAAGGTTGAAATGTGCCCTTTCGTAACAACTGATGATTTCTTGGGGACGAGAGTAGCTGGGGATTTCGTACTCTCAAAGCCTAGGAACCTGATTCAGTGCCCATGATTTTGTTTCAAGTGG
>MSTJ01000340.1:0-17570 GCA_001956345.1 Ramalina peruviana | reverse complement strand
TGATCCGCTTAGGTGCTCCTCTGATCCAGCTGTTCAAGACACTGTATTTCTTGCCTCTGACCTCTTGAAAACCGTCTTCGTCGACACCACGCCCGAATAGCTGGTGAAAGTGATCCCTTTGATGGGCTTCGAGATAGTCCTTGATCTTATTCCAGCGGGTCGGATCTCTGAGGCCTAACATGAGTTCATCAATGTCGTCAAGAAGTTTATTCAGGCTATCGTATAGTCGATACTTTTCATAGCTTTCGACTTTTGTAGGYCTCACTTCCTTCGCCACGTTATGGAGGTTCAAGTGCTGGAGGACTTCTGATTTCGATCTCGATCCCAACCGAATGATTTGCTCGACGCCGTCCTTGACTAGATGCTCGAGAAGTTGGTCTAGAGCATGGTTTGTGTAGCATACACATATGATGGGGCCAAGTTGGGCTGCCTTTCGGTTTTTGAGTAATGTTTTAGCAATAGCTACACCGGTGTAGCTTTTGCCAGTGCCAGGTGGGCCTTGAATGAGCGCAATACTGCTCCTCAAGGCATTGACTGTTGAGAGCCGCTGCGCAGCATCGAGGGTGGACCGCTCACGTAGTATGGTGTCGTCGAAAGGTTGTCCGGTTGTGAGTCTCAGCTGAGCCCCACCTGTCAAAGGTTCTAAATCGAAGGCGAAGCCCTGCCTGCGAGAGTAGGCAGGCAGTGGTATCTCGACATCCGTTCCACGCTGTATATCTGGGGCTATGAATTGCGAGAAGGGAAGATCGAGTGTYCGGCTCATCTTTTGGATGGCTTGGAGAGTTGGTTGAAAGGAGGGCAACAAGATTCCTGGGAATTCTACAAGCGATTGTCGTAGATTTCGAAACTTTCCCAGGTGATCGTTGACCCATGTGACATCTTCTGARTTATCYTCCACAGGGCTGAGCACCAAGGATGCACGTTGCGCATTYCTGAAGAGACTCGGTCGCTCATCTGACTCCCTCSACTTCTGAGCCAAGGAGTCCTCGTCTTCGTGATCAGTTTGATTCTTCGGCGGAGGCGTTGGAATAGGATCGCAGACTGAGCAGAAGATAGCACGACCAGTGSAGGAAACGAAGCATACMAAAGCATCAATCTGCAGCTGTTTAGTATTTTTCCACCAGTCGTCTCGTTCCTTGGCTCCCTTCCTCGCTAACGCAGGAGGTTGATCAAACTCCGCCACAAGCTGGAGACCTCTCCTCCGGTCCACTTGCAGTCGAAGCAGAGCAACATTCTGATAGATTATGTTTCGAACGCCGTTGTTCTGTCGCTTTAATGACGATTGAAGGTTAGCAGGCTTGCTAAGCAGCTGATACTCTGTCTGCACCGCGTCCCGAAGTTGGCCAACTGTATCTTCGCGTAGAAGCCTGAATTGTCTATCAAGCAGTCCCGCCAGACCAGGAAGATGTTGTTTCGCAGGGTCGCTAGAAGGGAGGTACTCCAATCGCAAGGATTGGATTTCCTCGGTAGTTGGCAGGATCTTGATGTCGCAGATATTGGCATGATCGTTGTCATGGCGTGGACCTAGTTCAGATAAGACACCAGGAAGATCTGAGCCTAATTCAAAGACGGGTCGGTGACCATGTTGCTCTGATGCACGGCCTTCCAACAATGGCATTGCGGTTCCAATTTTAAGCCGTCGACAGATACGGGCAAGGCTTCGGCTTCCGGCGTGCAGGAGCTGTTCAGGAATGGTGGACGATAAATCATTGACGATAGTCGTAAACTCGGCACTGAGTTGGGCGTCTTGATTTAACTCCACGATCTTTTCCAGTACTATCAAGTTTGCTGTGACCGCGATCGACGTCTGCGCTTCATCATTGGTTGTGTTGTCGGAAGTAAGAGCACAAAGAGCAGAAGTTGTAGCCTTGAAGAGACCGACGGCACGACGACCGTTGGGGCCAAAGAGGAAGTTACATATGGTATCGAGCGGAGTCTCTAGAATCAAGGATGATAAAATGTCCGGATGAGAGATGGTTTGGAAGAAAGGAAGCGTTTTGGCCTTGAAAGTACGCAGCCCTAAATAGGACGTAGAGTCAAYATTAATCCCTGCGATACATGGCATACCTGAAKTCGGATAATCTTCCTGAAAGCTGTCTCTAACAATTTGACGTCAAGCCTTSATTGCTCTATGCGATGCAAAGCTCCCGGAATTCTGTGTAAAGAAAAGGAAAGAAGACGTCTGATATCTACTTACTCGTCGCCAGCTCGAGACCCTCGGCCTGTTCAGCTGTAAGAGCCTTGATCATAGCTAGCCCTTCCTCGCTTGCTAGCTTTCTGATAACTTGTTGCCCAGTCTCTGTATGCTCTTTGTTGATGAGATCCCAGCCCTTCTTGAAGAACTTCTCAATGTCCACATGTTGAAATCGGGTATTCTGCTTCGGTATAAGAAAAGTCCATTCGCGGAAGCCATTCTCGAACTCAGTCCGTGGTCCCGAGTTGCTGGTAGACGGTCGAGATKGAGTATTGACATCGTTTCCCGCTGCAACATCATGCGAGAACTTGCATTGCTGCCCCCTGAAGCAACCCCGTGATGTTCCTAGATACGGGCATGGCTCGCGAGGAGCTTCACTCGACGCGGGATTCAAGTCGTGCGAGAACTTGCATTTCTTTCCAAATATACACCGTCCACGCATAAAGTTGAAGCAGGGCTTACTGTCAAATCAACRGTGTCAGTYATTCGCCCCTGCACTGGTATGGCTCAACTTACGTCTTGTGATCTGCCATCATGATTGARACAGCTAGATCTGARATKRTTGARATTCTACCAYTGGAGGTAGGACTGTGAGTGGGGTGAGGCTAYGACAAGGCTGGCATACTCCTCRTCTGCARAGTCTCCCACCAAGTATGAMTCGTCAGCRYTGGAAAGWTCGAGTTGGAGGAAGTTTCAGCAACACAGCTCGATTGAAATTGACGCAGGAAAGGATCAGTTGGTGTCCTGTCACTTTATTTTCCATACGCTTCGATGCTGAGTGGGGCAAGCCAATAGCAAACATGTAAGGCATGCTGCTCCACACCGGGATCATCAACCAATCAACACATAAACACCACTACCCGAGACCCTAAGTCACATGCCGGGACTGGGCATCGTTCCGCCACGGCAGCCAGCCTCACCAGAACAACACACCCTTGAAGAGAAGGCATGCTAGAAAGACACATCCTGCCTCTGGAAGAGTCAAAAGACCTGCCCAAAAGCGATAAGAACTGCGACAAGGGCGTGGTCGAATGTCGTCAAAGCTAATCGCCTCCCACATAATCAAGCTTTCTTGTTTGTCCAACGGACTAAGAACCCTGTGTCGACTGGGCAACAGATTGGCGAAGAATCTGCTCTGCTTCATTCAGTCGGTGTGGAATTGAGCTCAAGACTCCCCGCTTTGCAAATTTTCRGCTCCCAACGAGGCACCAGCCCGCTGATCCCTGACACTTCAGCATACGTTTGCTAATTAGTGGCCATCGAGTGTGGTGTCAAGCTTGATTTGAGCGGTCTTTAGCATAGACGAATTTCTTCAAGGCATCAAGGGATTGCCGATGAGCCTTTTCAGGGACACTGACGAAAGTATGATACGTGGTACTGCAGGTCTGACSCCGGCTCATCTTCGGCTAAACTTTTCTCCCCCTCTATGTTGTAGATGGTGCATCGCCTCCATCCGTCTCGACTCAGAAGGCGCAGCACGTCATGTGCGTTGTTGCTGATCACGGTGGCTCAGACRGTCTCTCCTCTCGTCTTACTCGCTTATGTCTCATCAGCTGATATGAGAGACACGCCACACGCGGCTRTGAYCTCCATCACTMATAACCTYTCTCATCCCATCATGAGCRARACYCACACCATCCCAGCACCCAGAAYACAAGCCTGATCAGTAGAACCCTCCCACCCGACTTCTGCCACGGCAAAACTCCACCAACATGACTACCTCCAGCAACCAAAACCAACCGCCACCGCCACCCATCCCCCCSTCCTTCCTCTCATCCCCCAAAACCACCGCCGACGGCAAACACACCTTCCACAAGGCCCCCGCCCGCGAAGAATTCGATCGTCAATGGCGCGAAGCCGTCGCTCGGGGCGAAGACCCGCGCCAAAACCTGGTGGCCAAGATCGACAGCACGAAGACAAGCAGTTTCGTGGAGTACTGGTGGCGCAAGGGACGAGGCAAGAAAGCGACGAAGGCGGAGGAGCAGCTGGCGCAGGAGAGGAAGAGGGGAGAGAGRGARGARGGAGGGGAGGCGGGCTTRTTGGAGGGKGAGCCGGAAGAGGAGARTGAAGAGGCAGTGGTGGGAGGTGCAACCGGGTCAGGAGCCATGGTTGGGGCAGAAAAAGGGAAGAAGGCGAAGTGGCATGATCGTTTGAGGTGGGGGCTTTGAAGAAGAATCTGTTGCGCTCCCTGTACTATCACCACCACCACCACCACCACCGTCATTCAGATGGTCCGAGGGTCAATCTCATCAATGCTGGCCCGAGGCCCATCCACGATGAATTACGTGGGCTTTCTCCGTGAGCAGTCTTCCATGTGCAACAAATGTCGAAATGATCTAGTCCAGAGGTTCTCCTAATGGCCGCTTTAGTCGAAACTCTTCGACCCAAACCTAGATTCATGTTCGCCTCAGCCCCCATGGTCTTCAATCCTCCCATTAGGTGACAATCGGAGTACATGATGATAATCAACTCATTCTCGGACCACTTGGCATCGAATAAAGCTACTTATACGCCACCTCGAAGGGATGTTCCTCACAAAAGCAACTCCATCGCACTGCACCTCTGTTCATCAGGTTCCTGAGATATCTCAGCTCGGCGCTCTCTCTATTGCACCAGCCGATCCAACTCTTGTCCCGCCTGCCTGGTCAAATATTCGGAAAATGGTCTTCTCTGGGGACGTACATTCCGTTCGTCGTCAGAAATGCATAGAAAAGAAGCGCAGATTCCGACCGGATACGCCGGAGCTACGAACCTGATTCCATATCCAATACTGTCATATTTTTCTACCCGCAGAGACCTTCTTTGGTCGAAGATTGATGCTTCGGGAATTTGCGAAGCAGACATGACAGTGCAGCAGAAACCGCACGTTCCAGAAATGAGTATAGTCGAGCCGCAAATGGCGACGAAGTAATGACAACCCATACATTGTACTGGTTTCACTTTGATCTCGGACCAGCAGCAAAATTCCTTCAGCAAACGAGCCCCAGTGTCATACTCAACGCAAAGTTCCCACAAACCGATATTTGCCGCTGCTCGCACCCTCGCCGACCTCCTCTCACAATTCCCTCGACAAAGCTACTGCCCCAAACCCAATTCCAACGCGCATCGTAGCATCTCATCTACTTCGTCGAATCCACGTACTCTACCACCAGCTCCACATCACCACACCCAGCTGGCGTAGCAATGTACTTGATCTTGTAAAAAAGCTGGATCGCGGTTCCGTATAGCAAAGTCTTGTTGCAGGCTAAATCCCCGAGCCATCACCCATCAGCACTTTTGAAATGTCCAGGACAGGGCAGACAGGACGACCCGATCATTGAACCATACAAAAATCACACCTGCACATTCAAAATCCCCAACCCTTTCAGGAATTTCGGTTTGGCGGGGGAGGGAAAGCAAAGGAAGGAAGAAGGAGGGGAAAAGCATACCGTAAAACCCGCCACTCAACGGATCATGCACCTTGATCACACCCTGATCAATGAAGATGCCCTGCGTCCCGTTGCCGACATTGATCTCGACGGGGATGTAACTTTCATTGAAACTCCTATCGATCACGAACCCATACGGAAAGCCGCTGCCTCCCGTAAAAAGGAGATTCTAGAAATGTCGTCCGAGGGCGCATGTCAGCCAATCAGCCCTCCCTTTTCGATTCTGTGGCTTCCCTTGCCGAATTCAAAAAATTCGCACATGGTAAAGGGGGAAAGAGCTCACGGCGTTGTTGTTCTCAAACTCCTCTTCCGTCCCATTCAAGAAGCCCACTCTAGCCTTATCTTGCTCGGTCTTGGGCTCAAGGACGGCGTAATTGAAAATGGGGTTGATGTGATAGGATGCCAAGTACAGGTCGGTGAGGTTGGTCAAGGAAGCGTCGAGGGGCCGAGAGAGAAGCTTGAAATACGGGGACTGGATTACTGGATCGGTTGGCAAAGGAGAGGTGAGGACAAAAAGAGGGAGAAAAGCCAGCAGAGTCGAGAGGATGAAGGATGCCATTGCTGGAGGATTCACAGATGGTGAATGTATTTGTATAAAGACTCTGTGATTCTGTAGGCGCTGCGGTGTCTGGAGAGTTGTCAGGATATCTTTCAACGGGTAGTCAAACAAAAGATCGTGATTTATATAACATAAATCTCTCGCTCGTATTCCCTTTGTCATCAGAAAGTGGCTCTCCGGTCCTCTGAATACACATGTGACTATAGCAATTTGAATCGGTAGTCTATGGTCAGCCTGCTGCCAAGTCCGAAACACGAATGTCGATACGAATGGCGTTATGCAGAGACTGCCCGTCAGTCAGCCTTCCATGATTGACATGCAGCCACTCGAAGCTTCTCTTTGTCATCTTCAAGCAGATCGTGCTTGCGAGGCTTAATCACAACCTTAGCAAATGCGACAATCCAAAAGTGGTTCTGATGACATTGGTCATGTTGCATTGGCCCTCACAGCAATCATTCGAGCTGTGGAGAGATACCAATTTCAATCGCGTTATCTGTGGAAATGTACGCTAGCTGTACGGATAGGAAGATTGCTGCTGAAGCATGTCACGTTACCATTCAGCGCTACAACAGTGACGATGCATGGCTGTGAAGTACAGTTCCGAGGCAAAAAGATTCGGACGCGGGGAAATTTTGACCTTACCACTAAATTTATTACCGCATACGACTACCTCCCTACACACCACCCTTTAATTAATAAAGCTGAAATTGACGTATATAATAGATTTGATAGTATTTTTTATAAATATCGATTAAAATTATAAATATTACGGCTTAATACTTGGTATATTACTTTTTCGCTTTAATTATAATATTTACCCGCCTAAATATACTCCGTATAAGTAATTCCAATATTGATTAAGGGATATCGTATTAGGCCTTTTTGATAAGACCCGGCTTGGAATGTGATATCAACAAGGGTTCATTAATCGAAAAGAATAACTATGAAGAGTAAAAGTACAGGTGAGCCTGCAGACAGGCTTTGTGCAGCCGAATCGCTAAGCCGCTAACCCAGCGTAGCTAGTAAGCCCGTTAAGCGAGCCGAAGAGCCACCGGCTGAACACCAAACACCGAACCACCAGTTGGTATGCGGCCAGCATCTCAGCACGGTCCCAACACTTTTTTAATATAGTATAAAACTTATCTATAATCTCCTCCTTAAATCCCTTTATATATTTAAAGCCCGGCTTTAATTAGAAATACCGTTTTTTAAATTATTTTTAGAAATATTCGATAAAGTTTAGGTCCGGGGAATACGGGGGTTAAAAAAGAACGAATATACCTATTTCTTTAAGCTATTATTTAATAATTTTGGCCGTATAAACCGAAGTATTTTCTTATATAAATATAAGGTCAGGTTCGACGATAATAAGTAGTTAGTTTTCGATTATTTTTAAATATAAGGCCGCAATATACCCCTTTTTTTTAACTTTAGGATCCCGAATTATACGGACGAGATTACTTTTCTTTCCGTTTTAGAAGTTACTTTAGATTATTACCGACGAATTCTTCCCTTTATCGTATAGCTAAATTATTTCTTTATTTTACTTTTAGGCCGGGGTATAAAAAACCTATTCCCGTTTTTTACCGGATCCTAACTTTATAGAGTACTTATTACTTTAGATAATTTTCTTTTACTCGTTATAGCCCTAATACGCCCGTTCGACGTACTAAAGAAGCCTTACCCGTATATTTTACGGCTATAAAGCCGGCCGTTTTTTATAAAACTATTTATTAATATTCTATTTTTTAAAATAACGCTTAATAATAGAGACGTTATATTCGAGTCGTAAGGCTTTTAAGACGGACGAATAGGTATCCTTTAGGTATATATATATATACCGTAGGATTTAGCGTTTCTAACGTTTATTAAACGCTTTAGGACGCCTAGGACTCTTTCTTTTATAATAGGTATAATAGGTAATAAAGTTTTTTACGGCGTCGTATACCGTAGATTTTGGCGTTTTCACCGTTTTCGCGATTAACCGGACGTTATAGCCCTTTCTAAAAAGGATATCGACCTTAGATCGTTTCGAGGGCGTTAATAGGGTATACTTTCTTCGTTTGCGCTTCCTTGGTATTATAGGATCCATTTTGTGGTAATGGTAGTAGTGAGAAAAAAAAGGTGGTGGGGAGAAAAAAACGCGGTCGCGCCAAAAACGCGTTTTGTCCGAATCTTTTTGCCCTAGTACTATAGGATGATAATGCCTTATCCCCTACGCTGACGAACAATCAAGGGGGATATGGCCAATCTTCCCCCCCTCCCCCTTCCAAATTCTTCTCCGCCGATGGAGGCGCCGCGCTAAGAGAGAGACACACAGAGGACGTCTGACCAATACGAACGGACCATGAGACCGATCGATATAGTCAAGAGCGATACTCTTCAAAACARCCTTCTGAGCAAGGGTGGCACGTGAACGAACCGCCAAATCGACGACAGATCCGCCATACATTACGGTAGATCTCTTCTGCGCCCTAGGATGAAGACGAAGACCGTAGGGGATCCACAATGGCCTGGAGACTGTCATCAACGGTGTCATCAGCGGACCTCCTCGGAGACTGTGAGAAAGCCCAGGTCCTCGCACAAAGGATTCCGACATCGCCAAGACGTGGACCCAGCGTTGGGGTCTGGTCTACCAGGTCTTTCTGCAGATCATGAGAGCACTCCGCTACTTGGGCCTGCTGGAATAAGAGTGTTTCTGACGAAATGTCCATGATTATAACAAAGAGAACGAAGGGGACGTATACTCAAAGCTGGGGTAGTTGACCTTCCTAGGGATAGTGTGATAGGGTGGAGATGGTGGTTATTACTGGTTGGATGATACTTTGGTGGGATGCGGTGGTGTTTCGATAACAGGAGGGGAAGGATGACTGGAGATGGCGGAGAATAGTCTAGTAGCACTGAGTGAGTTGCTTGTACAGTTGACTGCTCGGTCTCGCAAAAGTGGCTCCATGCATGAAGAATTGTTTGCAGTGACAGTCATTAGAATTAGCTACTAATCTATTGTGTAAACCATGCTTCTCCACGGGAAATTCTGGTTTTATCTGTGAGCAATGAATCAAAGCCAAGTCTCGCTCGAGAAGCAAAAGTGTCGCGCCCAGCTACTGCGCCTTCTTGAAATGATCTGACATGACATGGCTTTAAGTAAGCACAAACTTGCAATCAGTACTGAATTCTCCGATCATCCATTCAGATGGAAGAAATTCAGGATCCATTGCAAAATGGCGTCGATAGCTGCTTGCTGTTCCTGCTGTTGTAGACTAGATGGGCTGGCCGTCGGGGTGTCCGTGCCAATGATGACGGGGATGAGAGACGCCACCACCGAGGATGGAATGCCAGCCCCAGTCAAGACGCCGACAACTGAAGTGGAGATCGCCCCGAGTCCGGAGACCGGCATCTCTGGAGGGGATGTGACTGTTGCAGGTGGCGTGTCTGATGGTGCTGGGGTGTTTAAGACAACAGAAGACAGCTCCCCTGGCAAATCAGCTGGCAAAGTTGCGCTGAAGACCAGCACGGTCTCGGAAGAATCAGGCGATGGCACCGAGGTAGGGACATTGTCTGCCAAGCCTGCTGCGGTACTCGGAGAACCATTCTCTACGGTGGTGGTGGTTGCTCCCGCAGAGTTGAATGCAGACGTCGTGAAAGTCGCCGTCAAGCTTACGGTCGGGGCAATCGATGATGTAGGGAGCATGGGCGATGTTACTGGGGTAGCGACTGAGGAAGACGTAGAGCTTGACCCGGATGCTGGCGATGCTGGCACTGAGCTGACAGCCGGGGTTTGAGAAGGACCATTTGTGGACGAAGAGATGGAGCTCGATGGCAAATTGTCTGCCTTGATGATATCTGCCGCCTACCGGGAGGTCAGTCTCCGCTTTCGGTTGGCAGATCACAAATGTAGTCTCTCACCTTTTCTGCCACACCATATACGACCGCCTGCAAGTGAGCTGCAGGGATCATCGGGAAGATACCAGCATCCACGACTCGTAGGTTCTGAGTCCCGTACACCACTAGATGAGAATCAACCACACCACCGTGTTCGAGAGGCAGCATTGCCAGTGTCCCGCTTGGATGGAATTCTGTCCGAATGCCATTATTGATGACTTGGTTGATTGCATCCTCATCAGCGTCGATGGGCGGTACAAATTGGGCTACTTGAAGCTGTTGCATCGAAGGCTGTGCAAGGATCTCTCGGTTGAAGAAAAGTGCCTCCACAAGTACTTGGCGGTCAACTGGATTGGTCAGCCATCTTGGATCGATGGACGGTGGTTGGAATGGATCGGCTGAGTTGATGTGACAGGTGCCCCGAGAAAGGGGATGCAACACAGAAACAGTCAGACTTCCTGCGTTGTTATTAATGATCTCATATGCCGCTACGTTGTCTCGTCCCATTCGCGAGACTAGGGAGTTCTTTTGCTGAGTAAAGCCTGCGACCAAGGTAGGGTCGGTGCCAGGCAACAGGAAATCTGTGGGTGCTTGTCGGCTTGCGTTCGCAATGATTATGAAAGCATTGTTAGTGATGAGTGACAAGGGATTGAAAGCTAATGCATTTGGGGATCCTGCTGTCCATGGACCTGTCACACGTCAGCACCTCACCAGGCGCTGGCTAGATGATGGCAATACCGGTCTTCTCGGTTTGATACTCCTGTTCAGCCTGGAGGTTGTAGGTTGCGTTGGTCGTGAGCTCCGTAGGTGAAGGATAGCTGGCATTATTATCTGTCATAGCTTTCAGTACGAGGCTTCCAAGTTCTGATGAGGGCCACTTACATGGGTAGAATGTCCCCACAAGACAATGATCTTGTAAATTGCTGCCAACACCCGGTAAATCTACTGCTAGCGGTATGTTGTACTGGCTTAGCAGTGAGGAGGGGCCAATTCCAGACAGCTGGAGTAGCTGTGCTGAATGAAGAGCTCCGGCAGCAACAATGACTTCACGCGTAGCATAAACGGTCCGACGAGGGGAAGATGCATTGGCAGCAAACTCGAAGAACATGTCAGTGCATCTGTGAACCCAGGGAGCTTGGACCGTATACCTCAACGCCTTGGATCCTTCGGCTCGTGGAACCTGGCTCCTGTCTTCGGACCTTGTCTGGGGTATCGCTTGCGATCGGAGGAGTGCTCCCACCTGGCCCAAAGCCAAAGCCTTGGTTGTTACTATCACTACCGCCTTCGCCGTTCTGATCTCCACCAGACAYAGGGTTGCTGACTTGAGAACTGTTGCCRACGCCTTCGATCAGGATTCTTGTGACGTGCTGGCCAGTGATGACGTGAAAGTTGTCTCTTGTCACGTAAGGGTCGAAGTAGGTCCGTCGCGCATCTGACCGAGTCTGATTGTTGGGATCCAGGTCTGTAGGGACAAAAGCAGGCCCTGCCGATGTACCRTCATTGGGGTCGAACTGGGTGGGAAGGCCAAGGTTGTTCATTGCAGCGAACAGGTTCACTAAGGACATCAGTAACTGGTCGCTCTGAACTTGACAGGAATTGCTCACCCGATTGGGGATAGAAGTATCTGGGATAGCTGACTTGCACCGGGCCATCTGATCCATGAGCGTCAGGGGTGTAGTTGATAGAGTACTCSCGCGCTATSTCTTCAGAKGGGACTGGRGTGTACGTCTCGCTCTGSACAGTCKGGTMAGCTTGTGCCRTTGRTATCAAGTGCTAGRTYGATTACCTTTCTGAAATATGGCAGCATGCCCTCCCARCCCCATCCTGGRTTTCCGAGCGACTCCCACGCATCGTAGTCATCAGCTCCGCCYCGATTCCAGCACATGGCATTGAGGATACTGCCTCCACCGAGAGCTTTGCCTTGAGGCATGGGCCGAGCGGCTCCATCCAGTTGAGTCTGAGGTGTCGTAGATAGGCGCCAGTCGTAGATTCCTCCAACGTCAGCTCCAACATACACTGGATCTTGAATGATGGGCTCATAATGATCGCTAGAGGAGGTCAGCTCGGCGTCAAAGGGTATTTGATGCGTAACACATACGCATCTCCAGCTTCAATGCAGAGTACCGTTCTCGACGTGTCCTCGGATAGTCGATTGGTGACCACGAGCCCACTGATTCCGCAACCAACGACAATGTAATCATATGAATCCTGTAGAGGCTGATTGACATCTCGGCCTTGAATGAGAGCGCCTTCGATGCACCACACCAGTAGGACCAGTACAGCCATGATAGCTGCATGCAACGATGACGACATGACTTTGTTTGACAAATGCAAGACAGAAAGCTTGGAACGAAGTATGAGAGGGTCTGGTCATTGAAGGTCGAAGGAATGGAAAGAGGACCACTRAAACGAAAGAATGCGGTGAGAGAGCGCGTTGAAAGTGAAGAGCGTTGTACTGAATCAAGGGAATGAATTGATGATGGTTGATTGTGCACTTGAGGTTGAAGTCCWCAAGGGTAGGTTGTTATTCGTCATCACTCGTTGATGTTTGTTGATTMCGGAGATAGCGCGATGACCAGAAAGGGAAGCAACAAGCTGACTACCACACAACAACCCCARCAAGTGTCATGCTCACTTTTCAGCATCTTGAAWTGAATGCCGAGTATYGAAAATGCGACCAATGCCGATGRGATAGAGCACACAACASAATSATTGACTTCTCAKCYTTGCTTKGAGCTGCTCACGAGCCAGCGCACTTTTCAATTACAATCTCAATTCAGAATCAGGGCTAGCAGGTGGTGTTGTTGTTCGCTTAAYCTCGCCCTTCCTTGATATTCAACATCCAAACCCGCGTTCCCGGTACCATTTAACCCTCCTCTACTGTGGCGAGTCAAGCTACATTATCGACGTTCATAGAGCCCGRGGTGACTCACATCGGTACACTACCAAATCCGAGAACCAAAGTGATATATCTGTACAGTGGTCTTCGGGTTGTGCCCGAATACATGTGAAGCCTCGACTGTAATAGGATTTCTCAACGAGTGGAGTTGGGCAAGGCTCAGCATTGTCATTCGATGATACAGCTCTGGCTATTTGAAACGCCTAATGCAGACTTCCACGCAATTCCTGGCGGCCGGAGCGTGGCGATCTCTCTTCAGTGCGTTGAGGCCAAAATGACCGAGTCAATGTTCGCTCAGTCTAATGCATATCAAGCACAACTGTTGAGATTATGCAACATCCAAGGTCATCTATCTTCGATGCGTCTTCCTCGGTTGCAGTTGGTTTTGCGAGRAATGAAAATGCTGCTGGCATGTGCAGGATAGCTGTTCCACAGCCGTTGCAAGCGATGGGGATACATCCCGCTTCAGMACGTAAGACGTKTGGCGGAAAAACATCGCTACGGGCCGACACCTTCCTCACAGCAGGAGATGGAGATTTGACTCAGGTCATGGTTGGATCGCACAAACGACGGGTTACAGCGAGATACGAGGCAGACCCACCAAGCGAAAAAGCCAAGCCTCTGCTCCCCGGRAAACTYCTGCCTTGGAAGTTGAAGCTAGTTGTAACGACTGAGCTGATCATTTCCTTCCCAAGTGAAGTTCCCCCTCCATCATCCCAGGGGCGAACAGAAGGGCAAAACGGCACCTGCATGTTCACACGTGCGTCGAATCTTGATGATGGAGGCATCGTAGAAGGTATCGAAACATTCCGTGGCGCAAACCAAGCAAAAAGAAGGGTAATGCTATCCGTCTCGAAGTCATTTTTGGAAATTGACTTGTAAATGAACCGTGAACGGTTGAAACAGAGGAGAAGGCCCGCGAGGCCCGTCGTCTCAGAGGTCAAAATAGAATTAAAAGACCYCGATTGATCTAATTATGCTGAWTTGTGGGACCAACCACTCCCAGTGAGGAAGAGCTGAACAATATCTGCCGCGTTCCAAGTTTCAGGTTGTGCGTCATTTGTCCAAATTGTCCTAGAGTGGAGGCTTGTCGTCATTTGGAGACCGTTGCATCAATGCCAAAATAGTATTGCGTCAAAACATTCAAAGAGAAATTAGCAACATCTCGAACACTATCCGTACACTACACCAATTGTAGCAAAAGACAATCGTGGTGGCCTGCTCGATGAGCTGCAGTCAGGATGAGTGGATCGATCCACCAGAAAGGCTCAAAGCGATACAAGTTGAGCTTACGTCCGCGCCATTCCACCCATCAGCATGTCATCAACAATCTATATACTTATCCGGTGATCCATTACACTACTCTCAATGGGATTACAATTCATCATGAACGAACCCAAGCAGCGTGGCGTTCAATCGAAATCCAATCGTGCTCCCGTTCCCACTCCGAGACCCATCCGATTCGTCTCCAATACTGAAGATGCTCCTTCCAAAAGGAGAAGGATCAGTGCTGCGTATGCCTCTTCATGGCTCTCCATCCACAGCGCCCGTCTGTCAAATCGACACTAACGCATCTCTTTCCAGGTGTCGAACTTGCCGGAGACGCAAAACGAGGTGCTCCGGTGAAAAGCCCGGTAAGTCTGACCTCGTCTGCACCGCTTGCCATTCCATCTTCCTCTCATAATCTTGTCTCTCATCACTTTGTAGACTGTAAAAGCTGCCTTGATGCTGGACAACCCTGTGAAGGGTACTCTGCTGAGCAGGGTCGACTTGGAAGCGAGGTCGCCGATGATGTGCCAGCTCGAAAAGAGCATACCACCCCTACTAGCACTGCCCCTTCCAGCAAGCCCAACGTCGAGAAGCAATCCCCTCTACYGRGTGTCGCTAGAGATGGACCACGGCGGACACAGCTTTCGGATTCGAAGGATCCCATGTCCAGTAGAATMTCTCGGACAGAAAAGACTACCAAGAATGACCGTGAACGTCTACGAGAGCACGACTCAGACGATCGTACGTTACCCTCTATCCTTATTCCTGGGCATCTTGAGAGCTTCCTGTCACTGCATGCCAATCACTGACCTCCTATGATTCAGAGCCGAGTCGTAGCAGCAGAGTYCCATACTTCCGTTACTTTGGACCCACCGCCATTGTTCCTGGCTTCAAGCAAATGGTGACCGATGTGGACGATGCACACATCAGAGGTACGGCATTCAAGYAGCAATGGCAAAGCTCCTRCTCACCCATCACGCAGAAAGCCCAGAGTCACACAGGGATCATGTGACAGGATCGGATTCGGCGARAAGACAAAGCTATGATCGCCGCCCAAGTACCACCCTGGAGACATCCTTCTATGACGCTGGAGACAGCAAGCCTACCAGCCCCCTGATCCAACATCTATGTGAAGTCTTTTTCTCTCATGTCGGCTGCATCTATCCCTTCCTACAGCGTGAGTCTTTCCTCAAGGACCTACGCGAAAAGAAGGTCGACACCATACTGGTCGACGCTGTCTGCGCCATATCAGCAAGGTTTTCAACGCATCCAATCTTGACARATGCCGGCAAAGGCACCAATAGCCCTAAAAAGGGTGGCCTACACAAATCAAAACATGGCCGGGTTTTTGCGAAACGGGCCATGTCTCGAGTCACAGAGTCATTCGCCTGTCCGACCATTGCTGCTGTCCAGGCATGTCTGTTGCTGGCTTACGAGCAATTTGGCTCTGATCATGACAGTGGCYTGTGGATGTGGCTCGGGATTTCTATTAGGCTCGCTCAAGACCTTGGCCTACAGAAATACGATGGATTGAGTCACGACGTCCACATGGGAGCCAATCCAAACTTCCTTGCTATCGGATCCAACGACCACATTCCGGTCGGACAGCATCCGATCAGAAAGCGACAGTCCCTGTGTGCTCGGACTGACAGTGATCCAATGAGAATGCGTTGTGATAGGGAGATTCTTGACAAAAAGAGGAACGACACTTTCTGGGCAGTCTTCTTTCTGGACAGGGCTATATCGTCAGGCACCGGTCGTCCTGCCACACTTCGCGACACTGACATTGAGATCTCGTTTCCGTCCTCGGATGAGACTGATCCTGAGACTGGATGGCCAACACCGTTCCCATTTCTAATAAGGATCATACATCTTTACGGCCGCGTAACGGACTTGCTCAACAGCATACAAGAGATCGATCATGTCACGCCAGACATGCTTCAACGGCTCGCAGCTTTTGAAAGTGATCTCACAGGTAAAATTCTTCCCTGTTTACCCATCACTATTGGCTTATCATCGGTCTAGGTCTATACCAAAGGCTCTCCACAAAGCTCCACTTCAACGCTGGTAATTTCCAACACTATGCAAAGAATTCACAGGGGGCGAATTTCATTCTTCTGCATCTCTGGTTCCATACGCTCATCGTCTTACTTCATCAGCCCACGCTGTTGCATTCTTTCCAGGGCAGGATTCAGCAATTGTTYCCMAACTCAAGGGAGTTGGCTCTCTCGAGCGCTAAGACTATTGCGGACATCTTCACATTTGCAGAATTGATCGACGTCAAGAGTTTTGTCGGGAACCCATTTACCAGCCAACCAGTGTACATCGCTGCCTGTGCTTTCCTCCTGGAAAGTGCCTCGCACACGGAAAGCATATCGCAACCCCATACACCTGAAGCGGCTTCCATCCCACCCACTCACTTGGAAAGTCCAACCTCTCTATCTGCCGACCGGGACGGCAAACCGACAGCAGCTGTCAAGCCTGATGAGGAGAATGCCAGCAGTACAAGCGAACAGAAGGAAATGGACTCTTCAAAGCATGCGCTACTCGCTACTGCGGCCAATCGCGACTATCAGAATTGTTACAAGTCTTTGAAGTTACTGGAGAAGTACTGGGCTGGCACAAGATATATTGTGACCGTCTTGGATCAGAAGTCCAAGGGGATCCTCGATCCGCTTCTCTACACTGTTGAGGATTTACAAACCCGCCTAATCCAGCAGCAGTCGACCTCGAAATCATCTCTGGACCCATCTGGAGGCAAATCCGCAGACGACAAAGGCGCCTCCGGTTACCTTCACAATCTCTCTCGTCTGAAGCCTCCCACAGATCCGCTCCTGCCAAATGATAATGCGTCGAAGCTGGATCCAAGCCAGGGTGAGTGCTCCGGAACCTCAACGTCTGCAGCAGTCAGAGCATTGCTAACAGAGRYAGCTTTCGGTTGGTCATTGACCGGAACAAGCAATGGAACTCCCAATCTTAGTCTACTTTATTCGAGCGGCCCTGACGGAGGAGAGCGGATAGATCCCTCGGCAAAACCTCCCTCGATGCCTCAGATGTCGAAGCGGAGGCAATCAGACCCGTGGAGGACTAGTGAACAGCAAGGTCGGCAGCGCCAGGGTTCGGCCCCAGCGGCCTCTAAAATCCCTACAGAAACGCTCATGTCACGTCGGCCTTCAACGATTCCAGAGGAGATAATGCAGTACCAGCAGTTCGGGACACAGGGACCTACCAGCTACCCCGGCATTCCTCCTCCACCTCAATCATGCTACATTCAACATGGCACACCTCCTGACATGATGCATCACAAAGACAGATTTATGACCCATCAGCAGGCATACG
>MSTJ01000339.1:0-17597 GCA_001956345.1 Ramalina peruviana | reverse complement strand
CGGGCGATTTTATCCTGCTGCGCCATCTGGCTTTCGAGGTGCCGCTCCCGCTTCTGCAGCATGTCCAGCTGCTGCCGCAGATCCAGTATAGCTTTTTTGGGCGCATCTCTCCTCCGCTGGGCGGTCTGCCCGCCAAACCAGTTGCCCCACATTGTTGGAGGAGCTTGATGTTGCCAGAGGCGCGATGGCCCCCTAATATGGCGTCGCTCCTCACTGGGGTGGAAGAGGTTTTATCGGATATACTTCACACCTCGGAGATGGTGGGTATGTGCCTGATCGCGGAGCCTTTGCCGGGGGGAGAGRGGGGGGATGATGAGGCAGCAGGAAGAAAGGCCGGGTGAGGTCCGGCTGCAGTCCGCTCTCTCGGTGGATACTTTAACAACTAGAATTATAGAAAATGGAATTCAGGATCCAGGGAGGGGCTTAATCAACAAGGCTGCCTTGCGTAAAACAGAAGGTTGAGCCAAAGAATGACATACCTCCCGCGCTAGCGTCAAAAGTCACGTGGGGCAAACCTCAACCTTACGCAGCACCCTCTTAGCACTTCTCACCACAATCCACAGCGCACACATGCTCGCGGCACGAGGCTCTGTGGGCACCCAGGCCAAGACCCATCTCAACAGAGATTGAACAAATTGCAATGTCGTCCGCACCGCCGCCTACGACGTTGACACTTCTCTCTCAGCTACCCTCACATGCGCCAGGCAGCAAGCTCCGCTTCCTCGGATGTGTATGCTCTTACGACACCGGTTCTGGCCTTCTCGAGCTTCAACACGCTTATCCGAAATCCTCTACAAGAAGTGTTCGGGCGTTGGTCGATGTCAATGTCATTCTAGAGACACTGCGTAGGGATGATCTGGAGGTCGGAGCTTGGGTTAATGTACTCGCCTATGTGGAACCGGCTCAAGCTGAGGATGATTCGGAGAGGCTCTCTTCTGAGCGACTTCGAGGAATACAATCGGTTTCGGGTGCGACGAGTCAAWGCGAGTCATCAACCATCGATGTGAAACTTCAAGCTGTGATGCTCTGGAGTGCTGGAGCCATCAAAATAGCTGACTATGAGYGTGCTGTAGAGAGTAAGATAAACCTAGATATCCRTAGCACCGTTATAGATRARAATGCTGAAGCTTAAAACATAAGCGGCTGATCACACACAASTTTGTTGCACAAACCCGTCCAGTCCAGTCCAATATACATAAATGCATAGGATCCCCAAACGCCGATGGAATGTAGCCCACCCCCACCGGTGGAAGGACAATGCCGCCSTGATGAGACTGGAGTCGTATGACACGCTTGAACGTCAGAGAGTATTGCTGTTTCAATCAACCGTCCCGAACGCCTTATTATGGAGGTCGTAAACGGTCATCACCAGTCGTTTATCACACAAGCCAACCAACATTGCTCCTCTTTCTACCTCCGCTGGTTCCCCATCCCGTTCGGAATCCCCATGCCGTAGGGGTTCTGGTGGGAATTGTATTCCTGTTGTTGGAAGTACGTCCCTAGGCCCTGATGCTGTCCCGCCGGGCAATCCTTGTGCGCAAGCAACAGCGACTTGAGACCCACAATCTCTTCTCGCAAACCGTGCACCTGTGCCGTCAGCGAATCGTTTTCCGTCGTGAACATCTCGACCTTGGCCTGGAGGTTTTGAAGCCATTGCTTCTTGCGCTGTCGGCATTTGAGAGCAGCAACCCTGATCGGATGTTAGCACTGTTGTCACACTTAAGAATTTGATCCGATGGGATCATACCGATTCCGTTCGAGGAAGTTCTTTCTCTTCTCCTCATCGGTCATCTTCCGACCATCATTGTGGTACTGTTCCTCCTTGATGTTGACTTGCTCGTCGTCGGAATCGTAGTTGCCCATGTCCTGAGAAATGCTCCCATTCTTCGGCTTCTTTGCGGATGTTTGCTTTGCGGATGCCTCTTCTGCCTTCCGCTTGCCATTGCTCGAGCCGCCGCCTTTTCCGCCTGACGCTCTTTTGCCACGTGATCTCGTGGCCATCTTCCCCTGTTCACCACCGTCAGAGCCCTCCCCGCTGCCTTGCCCCGACTCAGGCAGACTCCCATGCCTACCCATTGAACCCGTCATCGTGGGAGATGTGTCTACTTGCCGACCCGGAGGCCCGTTCGTATTGTTGTGGGAAGCAAACTGAGTTGCCTGTGAATCATTCGTTGCTTGTGCGAGTARATATAGACCGTTTGCCGCATCGCTGTCGTGCTGACCGAAAGGCTGCGGCTGTGTGGGCTGTTGTCGCAGTAGTGGATCCATTGCAGACGCTGGAATGGATTTTGACTCCTGTGAGGATCCCTCGTTCCCCGCAAAATCCTTGTTCTTGCTGGCTTGGGCAGCGTTAATTGCCGTCCTGTGGAAATCGATTGTGCTTGGAGTGGCGCCGCCGTTCGCCAGAGACTGTATGAAAGCCTGTGATCCTGGACTAGGGGCAGGGAACATAGATCCTCCACCACCAGGAGTGAGGCCTGTCCTCAGAGAAGATTCGTTGGGCGTCACGCCAGGAAACGCAGTGGTTGCTTGTGGGCCAAAATAGTCGGTGCCCGACCCTACAGGGCCTCCTAGCATCGCAGGACTCAAGGGCCCTGACCTGAGAGACGAAGCGAAATTGTAGCCGCCGGTAGAGGCCCCTTCCGGGGCCAGGGGGGCGGGGGATGTTAGAGAAGCAACTGGCGGCAGAAGTGATTTGCTATCTGAAGCCTCCGAGGACGGCTGACCAAAGGATTTCTCAAAAGGGTTTGGCTCTCGCGAAAAATGAGTATTGCTCCCAGGGTTACCCGTGTGGCTTCCAGAGAAATAGTCAACTTCGCCAGCTGTATGCGTTGGTGCTGGACGGGGTGGTGGCGCAAGAGGCTGAGTGGCAGCTTGGGACGGCGCTCCCTTTGCGTCAGTCTGGTCGGGAGGATCCTTGTTCGACAGCTGAGGGTCTAATTGAAAGTTAGTTCGACAAAGGCGGCCATGGTCGAGACGGCGACGAGGTGAAAAGCCTACCGGTGGTGGTTGATGGAGAGGCTCTCGACTGGGGATCGGAATCGTTGTGTGCTTGATCTGCGCGAGCAGGTTGAGTCAATGTTTGGAGAAGGCATGATATGAAACACGGTGCGCAATTGAAGCCGTTGGGGTGGCGACGGCGACAGCAAGTAAGGGGGTCGGAGGTAGCCTCGTAGCCCAACAGAGATTTTCGCGACCGGCGCAGAGATAGACAACGGACGTCATAAGGGTTAAATAGCAGGATGACGTACCTTCAGATTTGATGACGATGTTCTTGCTATCCATGAGAGTTGATGGGGCTTGATGTGGCAGAAGTGTAGAAGAATGCGCAACAACTGCTGACATTTTACGTTTGATGACGACAGATGGCTTCGAAAAGACCCAGTGAGACTTGGGGCAGGAAGTGGGCTCCCGCGCTGGGTCAGGTGTGGGGGGGGGAAGAGGGAGGCGCTAGTTAGTCGCGAAAGAGAATTCTTGCTTTTTATCGTCCCCTATTTGCCTTGTCCAGATGACTCCAATTCTGGCATGGCAGATTGGCGAGACATTAATCCTGGGTGGAAGCAGAATGACGATGCGATGATGTAGGAGGAAAAACGAGGGGTGAAAAATGGAAGAAAAAAGGGCTAATCGCACGAGGTCTAGCGAAAGATTTGTAATTACGAATTACCTCAATTCCGACGCGGCTGAGCACTCTCGATTGTGTTTGATGATTGGTTGAGGTTCCGACTAGCGTGCTCCAAGATTCTCATCTTCCGGAATATGCACGTCCGCCCGCCAAGACACCAGATCTCTGATATCGGAATCGTGCATCAGAGCAGAGCCGCAACACCTTAAATTCTTCATCCATCCAGCAAAGTCAAGGGCAACGAATCAGGTGATGACTCGCGCGTCGTGTGTTTCGCGCGCTTCAGCATACGAGCTTCTGCCTGGGATTAGGTTCCGTAACCACTCCCGCCGCTTATTACACGCGTTTGACGTTACCTCGTCCTTTTCGCTGTTTCGCTCTCAGAGCGAACCGGGTCTTTGCACCTCAAATGGCAATTCACAACCAAAAGATTCGCTGCTTTCCAAATTGCGGCTCAGAACTTCGATGTCCACTAAGACTTACCTACGTTTCCTTAGTGTAGACACTGGAATACCTTTTATCTTAGTACTCTATTCTGACAAAAATGATGCCCTCGTTTGTAACGATGGACAAACCCTCTCATTCTCTTCCCCCCTCTGTCTTTTGACGTGTTTGTATTTCAAMATGACAATCTTTCGGACGTAATGGTACTGCGAGTGTTCAAGAATCATCTCATAGATGTCGTAAGAGCGATCTCACTTTGTTTGTTTGGGCCCGGCTGCAATACCAAAGAACAATCTCCTTGTTTGAAGCAATATATCTCTATATCTATTTCTAGCAACGGCGGAGCGTAGCTCCCCAAAGAAGTATCGGGCTCCCCCTCAATCCAAGGATGTCTTACCGCAGAGTCGTGCAAGACTGTCATTGCGAGCCAATACCGTCGTTCATTTGTGTATCGCAGCGGGATGGTATTCTGGACTGTTGCTCTGAAGCGAGAATTGACCCTCCAAGCCCAGGATATGGAAATGCTGTGCAACGCCGAGGGCTGGCGGGGCTGACCATCAGGCCCAAAGATCTCTGGGACGCTCCTTGGAGCCCTGCTTGCGACGCATGCCGAAATTTCGCGAAGGGAAAGCAGAGCCGCCTGCTTTTGAACAACCAGCTTGGGCCTCGCGCAGCCTTTGACAACCCCAAAGTGTCAATATTCCGGGGTATAGTGGCGTCTTTGTTGTACGGGGATCGGCTCATTGACATATGCCTGTTGACCCTTGCTCCCCGACCTAGATACCATGCGATTGGCCTCCTTTTGCTCGTATTCTAGGCTCAGGCTTTTCAAATCTTCGATTTGGCTCTGTTGGAACAATATACGTCAGCACAAGCTTCCCTCGGATCAGAGATTTGCCGGCTGACCTGGGTCAATGGCTTGCCAGGATTTGTGATCATATATCCTTCTCGCTGCTGATATGAAAAGGGTCTGATCGTGGCAGAAGGCCCTAAGTGCAGCTGGTACCGTGAAAGGATCACCTGCCGTGAGATTCCGATCCCAGGCAAAAAGTATGTGGAATATTCGGTGCTACGCTTCGAAGATTTGGAGCTCACGGTCGTGTCGCTATGTCTTGACGCTGGTGGCGCATACTGGCATGGAGGGTCTTCATATTGAGGGCCATATGGAGCGCCCTCGGATATTGCGTACGATGGATCGCCAAAGGACGGATAGTAAGGGTCACAAGAACCATAAGGTTGGTAATTCATATTTCAAAGTCAATTGATCGATTGTTGGACAATTGACGTGATCAAGCCGTCCAGAGATGATTGTGTGCTTGCAGTCTGCCATCCGTCCCAGGCAAGTGCACCTTCTTATGCCCTCGAACGCCCCGTTCATGGCTGTTGATGAAGCAAAGTATGGAGAAGTATGGCCAAGGGATTTGCCAAAGTCATCACTTACGTTTCGTTGACATTAATTTCTTACGACTTACGAACACGGCTGCCGTCTGTGGAGGTAGTGATCTGCAAGCAAGATACGCCGAATTATCGGTGAGGCTGAACTAGACGAAACCGATTTCAATCGCCGCCTAAGCACTGATAGCCACTTAATTATATGAGCTACTCATCCAGATTTCTCTCCAAATGGACGCCCTGTTTCTATGTAGCCTTTGTTGCAAATCTCAGTCGCAAATGAAGAAAGTCTAAAGGGCTTGGAATGAATTGATTCGGAAAACGCAATCAAATGGCAGTCAAGAGCAAATGCAGCACCAATGCTACCAATTAAGAAAACATCCGGGTCAATGGACATGTTACTTTCGCGCGATGGCTGCCTTTGAATTCAATGGACCTTTTTGGTCGGAATCTACGTACTTTCAACTCATTTCAGAGTCGAAGAAGATCTGTGGCTTCTTCAGACCCCTCGCACTCTACCAGAAAATTTTTTTCATGCTTGCATAAAGATCATATGGACGCAGAATTTTCTATGATTTTTTGAAGACCGTCGCCGAATTAAGAATTGCTGTGTTGGAGAAATGCATGTCAGAAGCACGTACCTGCAGGAAGAGTGCCTTGTACGGAGAGGGACGAAAAGAGTCTTTCTAGGGCCAGTGTCCCTGTGCTACAAGCAACTGAACCCACTGGATATTTTGGACTTGTTCGTGTCTTATTTGTGAGGCAGCACCTGATCTGCGATTTCTCTGGGTTGATCCTGGCATTCACACCGCCCTCCTCGGGCAAATGCCTGCACCAGGGAAATTCGTTGCTTCCGGGACCCACAAGCAGTGGGTACCTCTCGACCTCGTCAGCGATCTRTCATCTGATGACTCGGAACAGCAGTCGTCGGGTGCGTRTTGATCAGACGACGTTCTGCCTCTGCTATCAACCTCACGTCTACGTCCACGCAGTCTTGCCTCAAATGCAATGTCTAATTACATCAATYTCTCTCCATTCCCGGGTTKACACTAGGTTGTGGCGACAAGTGCAATCGAGCCGAGTGGAGGATAATCCCGCTACTTGGGGCAACATTGGAGTTGGAGTGAAGCAAGTGCCCATTGTCAGACGATCCTGAGCAAAGCCGAGGGTTACCGGCTCCTTCCACCCTCTTCTACCTTCTACCCGGCGAGTGTAGAGAGAACCTAGGAAGGCGGACGGTGATCGGGTTGACCYTTACTCCAGGAGCCTGCTCCGTGAGGCCAAGTACCATCCAACGGCAAYGKCTTCTGCTCGAACCGCTTACTATACACCTATCTCTCTTTCTCTCGGACGCTTTCATTTCGGCACCCGAGAAAACGCGAAAATCGACCGACACCGGCATGCCMTCGATGAAGCAGAAGAGACAAAGRACATACGCAGGAACCGGTGACAAGATCATGCCCAGGTCTTAGGGCACACCCTCGGACAAGAGGCATTTTCATCAGGCGATMAGAGATAAACCGCGCGGATCCTTGTTTCCGAATACTGTCCCGTCTTACGTTGCAAAAAACTATTACTTCTGACGCCTCATCTTTGGGGTATGTTGAAGTATGGAAGAGCTTTYGAGCCTCAGATAATCCCAATRCTGGCCACTGGCGGCGTCGCGCCCGCCTACGAGCAAAGGAGTTGGGCTTTGAGRAAAGCACTGACAGAACGATCACAAGGTTGAACGCTCTCGTTCTGACATTGAAAGCCTTGCCGGTCATCGTCGGCCAGCCGGCTGATCGAATGGCTGCCACGTCTTAGTCGCAAAACAGAATTGCMTACGTTTCTACCTCGTTGACAAAAATTGAGAGTCAGATGTCWCCAAACCACAGAGCGACGGTATTAGACGGTCCAGCAATCARAAGTCACACAATGTCAAGAGTGTGAGAACAAAGTGTCAAGAGACGGATCAAAAATGCAATACAGCATGCGTGTGCAAGCTACACAAAGGTTACCCGGTTATCCATCATGATTCCAATGCCGCCAGTCCTACCACGTTAGGTCATGCATATGAAAGCCAACCTCCCAATTGATGCCGCCCGAGAGARTTAATTCGCCGAAACATGTTGGTATCATAAGATCAGGAAACCRCAACRATAGCGGCTCCCTTCCTCTCCCCAAATCACCCAGATCGTCTCTTCGCTTGTTGTACAATATCRTCAGTAGCGCTGGGAGTCCTGGCATGCTTCAGACCGTTAGTCTGATTGACACCATTAGACTCATGGTCAGACGAGCGTCGCCCACCAAGGCTGATACTTGGAGCTATCGCTGCAGCTGCCTTCGCACCGGTGGGGTCGTCCGCCATCCCTGAGCGCTTCTCCACTGACATCTCCTTGGACTGAGCCTGCGCGTCCCGATCATTCTCGTCGGCCGCTTTGATGTCCTTGAGAAGCTTGTCCACTGTAGCCCTTATTGTTTCTTCTTGGGTTTGGTATTGGTTGGAAGGCATGCTCGATTGCTGGCTGACATTGACAACACGATCGATTGCCGAATCAATGAGCTGGCTGACCTCCAGCCGCTCGTCGCACTCCTTGAGCATCGTCTTTTTGAATTTTCGTAGTTCATCCATGGTGCGCTCATTGATTCCAAGTTTGGAGCCTGAAGCCTCCCATCCAGGCATRAGTGCACCATTCTGACCAAGAGAATGGAAGATCACATTTGAAGACGAGTTGGTGTTTGGCTGGCCATTGGGATAATGAGGCCGTGCTTGCTGACCAATAGCTTCATGGCTTTGATGATGTCCATTAATGCCGTTTGTCTGAGYAGTGGCTTGCAGCTGAGGGTTGACTGGATCGGATGGCCGAGGGGTTGGGTTGGAGCTAGTATCGTAGGGTGACTTATATGAAGAATCGGACTTCGTGGCATTCAATATCATGTTGAGTGGATTTGCCGGCGCCGTAAACGGCGGACGGGGTGGGAGTGGACTGTGCTGCATGCCAGGCGGTATATGATAACCRTTCATTTGGGGCATGCCATTCGGCGGCACATAGCTCTTCGGGTATTGGATGGGAGGATGTTGATAAGAGGCGGGTTGAGACTGTGGCGCTGGCTGTTGCGGGAAGTATCGTGGTTGCGAAGTCGTGGTAGGTGGTGGTGTGGCCCTCCGCTTCTTCTCCCGTTCAATCGAGACCGTCTCGTCGTATCCCCACATCCAGCCCTTGCCTTCCCGCTCTATCTTTCGGAAAGCCTGATGCTGTCCGAGATTATGTCGCACGCTGCTCTGCCAGCCTTGTGTGGTGACTCGAAATTTGAAAAATGGGTGTCGTCGTTCGATGGCTTTGTAGATTTGTGGGAGAGACATATGGCCGCTCTCTGAGCTGGTCAGAGCCTCGTGTATCAGGATGACATAAGATGCCGGGGGCTTTTGAAGCTGTTCCTCCGTATAATCCTCCACCCTCATTTCAGGAGACGGTGAACGAGGGGGCTTTGCCGGTTTCCTCTCCTTCTGGATTTTGGAGGCCTTGCTTCCGAGATCTTGCTCAGGCATTTCTGATTCGGTCTTTTCAGTGCTCTCGCGAGCCCCTTGTTCCTCATCCTGCCTACTCTTCTTTCGTTTCGTGTACTTGCGTTTACCTGAAGGTTGCRCGGACGACTCTTCCAACTCCACGGCTTTTGCAGTCTTACCGCGGCCGTGTTTCGGACCTGAGGTCCTGTTTTTGGCTTTGGCTTTGGCCTGCCTCGCCAGCTCGGCCTGTTCTCTTTTTGACATGATGCCATTCTTTGGAGGTCGACCAGGGCCTTTGCGTCGGTTGGTTTCCGGTTCTGGTTCRGGTTTCGGTTTCCGTCTGCCTCTATTTCTGGTCTCCATTTTCCCATCTTGTTCGAGATCACTCATTTCGGAGGCTTCCCCCTCTATCTCATCCTCTTCCACTGGGATATCTTCCTCATCYTCCTCGAGCGGCTCATACTCCTGGCCTCGGACCTCGTCGGCACCAGTCTCTCCTARGGGTACTTCGGGTAGAAAGAATCGTATGCCGAGCCCTCCAATTTGAATAACGCTACCACTGACAAGGGGTTCGTTAGTACCTCCTGCGAAGTATTCCTCATCAAGGAATCCACCGTTCCGGCCGAGGAAGGTGACTTCGAAGTAGTATTTTTCAAAATTGAAGGAGATACGAATGTGTCGCCTTGAAATGCTTTTGTGATTTCCCGGTCGGCCTTCATATGYTTCGGGGGGCGATATGGGTATGAGGGGACAGTCATTCGGGAAGATGAGGTCAAAGTTGTTGGGTTCCGCTGGTTCAGAGCTCGGTAGGATTGCTGCCAAATTGTAGTCCTTCCGCGGGTGTTTTCTCGGAGACTCGGTGGATGTTCTGCGTCCATCGTTGAGAGTGAGGCCCGGCTCTTGGTCATTCTGAAGTTCAGGGGACAGAGAGAGATCGATCTCGTTATCGGAAGCGGTCAAGTACTTGGTTCTTGAGCGAGTCTCATCGGACTCTCGGCCAAGTTCAACAGCATGGGTAGTCATATAGAAATCGCCATCGGCGAATTCTAGCTTTGCATATGCTCTGACATCTGGCGCCATATTGCCCTGTGAAGACGATGAGCCACCATCGGCAGAGTCGCTCTCGTATTGCACGTCATCTTCCTCAGGCGAAGGCAATGCGCCTGCGAATTGATGGTTGGTCTGATGATGGTTTGGAGGATTGTCGACTGTGGTGTAATTGCCTGGATGGGGGTTGTTTTCTTGATCATGCTCATCAGAAGCCTCTATGGATTCTCTGATGGTACCATCCATATGAGCTTTGAGGATACCATTGGTACCGTCATTTGCCGCCTCCATTGCCGGCAACAAAACACAACACTTGTGAATGACCGATCACCTTCCTGCCATTCCTRTAGGTAAGTCACCACTTGAGCGGTTCGATGATGGCAGCAGAATGGGTCAGGTCACGTCATAAATCATGCTCCCAAGGTTGCGCAAATCATCGAGAAATTTGCAATTTCTGACACTTTTCGAAGGAGAAATGCAGCGGAAATGCGTGTATGTGTGCTCGGTAGAAGCTGATTGGTTGTGGCTGATGCAAGCTAAGAGCTAGACCGCAATGGTCATCTGTACCCTGCCTCAGGCTTCTATCAGCTGAAGCGCGGAAAGCGCGGGAAACACTACTASCGCCGGTTATTCTAGGCATGGTGGGCATTCAGATAGAATAATTAGTAAAAATCCTATTGCTTTCGATGGTCACAACTCTGCACTTCATCAGAGATGCCGCCYAGAWGTCGGACGAAAGATRWTTCTAGGCCCAAAGCGATCAAACCTGAGACTCCATTGCCTGCAGTGGAATGGCCTCCGCTACGTCCTTTRATACCCAGGAGCGATCTGTCATTAGACATCCTTCTCGCCAACCAGATCGTGGTGATAAGAAACCTGTTCACGTCTACGCTGAGCAAAAGTCTAGTCTCATTCTTATCAAATCTTGACCTCATTACTACGCCGGCAAAGCCAAGGAGTGGCGAGGCACTGAGAGTGAATGATAGGCTAGAGGTAAATGATAACGCGTTTGCTCAAACATTATGGCGAATTAGTGCGCTTGAAGATCTCATCCGCCATTCCGTCACGTCTGGCGAAGCAAGCTGGGGCGGAGAAGTTGTTGGGTTGAATCCTCGTATRCGGATCTACCGCTATAAGGAGGGTCAATTCTTCGCTCCTCACTGTAGGTTTCAAGGTTTCTTTCCGTATCAATATCTGAGCGTCAGAGAAGGAGCTCTATTGAAGGACCTCTCTTATGGTTGCGAACCGACCAGTCGCACTTCCAAGACTGGGCCTATCAAAGTGTCTGGCTTTCGAGAGCTTTCATCTTTGTCTCCAATGCGTGTGCCAGTGCTTGTAGCCCCTGCCAATACGGCTGAACAGATTTGCTGTCAAAGCGCTTTCACCAAGTGTGGGAGGAAGGGCGGACACGGCTACCGAGAGTAGGAGCAATCTATCATCTTTAGTGCGGACCAATTCGCCTGAACTAGACTGTGCCTGCTTTGAAAGTTCAGTGAAGACCTATGCATAGGCCCGATGCAAGACTGTACAAACATGTCTCAGAATATCACGATTCTAATCAACTCCAGATGACGAGTCCAACAACATCGTCCTCCCAACCTCACCTCCGACGACCGCCAGAACGACATGGACTTTACTGATTTACCTCACTGGAGCAGCGACCGGCTGTGTCGGAGGAGAAACAGTCTTCTATCCCGAACCCAGAAAGGCAAAGAAGTCTTCCGGTAATTCGGAAGACGAAGCCAAGCCTGTGGCCATCGAGCTAGAGGCGGGAATGGCTTTGCTACACAAGCATGGTCAAGACTGTATGCTCCACGAAGGTAAAAAGGTTACGAAAGGCGAGAAATGGGTGATCCGTAGCGATCTTTGCGTTCGGAGATGAGACATCTTTTTCTCTCGAAATATCTGGACCCGGCAGCCCAGCCTTGTCATTTCTAAGAGTTTCGCTCATTCTCCGACATTTCCATCTCCTTGACCTTCTCGAACAGAGAGACAAATGATTCAGGGTTCTGGGCCCCACCGATCTCGTACTTGTTCTGCATCACGAAGTGCGGCACCCCATGGATTCCCTTCGCATAGGCCATTTGGACCTCTTTGTCTACCTCCGCGCCCCCAGCATCGCTCTCCAACCAGCCTCTCACTTCCTTCTCATCCAGACCGGCATCAACGGCCGCAGCAGTCAAGACGCTGTGATCTGTTATGTCGCCCTCCTGCTCGAAATACGACCTGTTCAGCCGATCGACAAGCTTGTTCTGCAGATCAAGCCCGCCCTTTTCCTCGGCCAGGTAGATTAATCGGTGGGAGTCGCGTGTGTTCCCCGTCTTACCGCCAAAGCTGATGTTGATGCCCACGCTTTTGGCTGCCCCACCCAGGTGCTCATAGATGCTTGCAGCCTTTTCCGGTCCAAATCGCATGGCGTAGAATTCCTTTTTGTTGACACTCTTGGTAGGAGCTTGGGGGTTCAACTGAAATGGYAGCCACTTGGTCTGAAAKGTGTCGCCATTACCAGGATGCTTGTCTTTGTATAATCCGATGCCCGCTGCGAGTTTCCTGGCACCCACGTAACACCACGGACAGACTGTGTCGCTGGTGATCTGTATGGCGAAGTTTGTCATGTTTGTTWTGAGCGCAGCAAGAATRGCAGACTACTGGTCACGAGTCGCGAGGTTTGCAGGAACAGAGATGACGAAGGAAACSGAGAAGAGGGAGAAGCCGAACCTCATTTCCTACTTTTCCAATCGCTCTGACTGGAGATGGCGGTGCGCTACGATCTCCAACTGCTTCGGCTTATTAATCCGCCTCGGTGGGGATAATTCGCATCTATAGAAGCAGCGAGAAGACGCGAAAACGTTTGCGCGTTGTCGCCAGACATCCATCGGTCACATTTKGTTGCCGACCCGAGGATTTGGACTGTTCGTATTCTACCCTCCACCACCAGCTTTCTCAGACACTTGGAAAAGCTCCACTCTCACAGGAAAAGCAGCTTGCCCTCAACTTCATTGACTAAGTCCAAAAGGGGCAAGCATCGTTAAGTGGGATTCTTYACTCCATGTTATCTGGTATTGTTTGCATCCTGGCATTCTGCTTCTGGTGTCACTGTAGATGGCTTGAGGGGGAAGGGCTGTGTGACATGTGTGCCGCTCCAGGGKTATTATGTATTGGTGACAGGGAATGCTGTGGTTGGTAGCTGGGATCAATTGGTTTGGTATTTGCGCGTTGTGAGCTATGTATGTACTCTGGTTCTGCATCTATTACATTAGAAGATTCGTTTGACCCTGTAAATCACCTATGTACGATACTGTCTTCCATCAGCAGCCATGTTGTGTGTATCATGGTCTTTCCTGAACGCCTCGCTTCCCTCAAACACGCATGTTTGTAGTATAATCCTTGCTTGACCCGGGCTCAGCGCTCATTTGCTTGCTTTTTGCCCTCGTGTTGTGCTCATTACGTTCGTTCAAAAMCCCGCACCATCAAACCYCAAACGCGGAGGCAAATCAACTTGATCCAAAAAAGCCTTTAATCTCTGTTTACCACTCTCAAACTTCTCCTTGGGTTCAGCACAACCCCAAAGAAACTCGGCTCTCCAGGCAAGTTCTCCGAGCTGCTGTTGGCAGTGCTGTTGCCCCCCACAGGAGCGCTCGGCATCGGCGGAATCGGCTCATACCCACCACTGCCAGGAGTAGCTGTGACACCGCTACTGCCTTCACCACTAGCCTTGGTCCTTGTTATGCTCGACCCTTGAGTCGAGGTGAGGAAGGACGTCTTTTCCCCATTGGCAGCAGCGGCTCGTTGCGTCATGGCTACGTGGTTCTTGTATAAGCGGAGTTGACGGCGGTAGACCCAGGCACAGAAGCCCAGATAGGCCGCAAGAACCGCGAAACAGCCGGCGACCACGCCAGCGACAATGGCAGCAATATTAGGACCGGAGTTTCCAGAGCTGRAACCGGTGCCCGCAGTACCGGTCTCAGTGATGGTGGCTCCATTGGCGCCTGTGACTGTGTAGGTCACAGGCTTGCCCGTAGCAAGGGGGCCCGCAGTTGCAGATTGAGCGGGAGCAGTGATTGTGGCTCCACCATATTCCTTCCCGCCAATGACCTTTTGAACGGCATCTGGTACTGAGTATCCATAGCTTCCACCTAACGCTGCCGGGTCCGAAGCCTGGACCGGCTGTTGATTTTGGGTATTATTCGGCGCATCAGCGCCAGTCAGTGCGTTGAAGTTGTTTTGCCACGTCAGATTGGTGGCAGAAAATACATAGTAGCCACTTTCGCAGCCGCCGGCAAGCTCCGTGTTGTAACCGCCAACCACCACTATTTGCCCATCGTATATGTTACAGGTGTGGCCTACGCGAGCCGGGGGAACAGATTGGCCCGTGGTGTCGACCTCAATCCAGGTGAAGCTGGGGATTGTGAGTATCCACATATCGCTGAACTGTGTCTGATTTTTGTAGGGAACAAGATTCTGCCCGCCGAACATGTAGATATTGGTGCTGGATCCATCAGGGGCGGATGCTGCCACTGCGCATGGATTGACCCGCAGAGTAGGATAACTACCAGCGGTGGACTGCTTGTACCAAGATGATGTTGCAATATCGAAGACGTTTATGATGTTCATCTGCGTCTTGAAKGATGTTAGTAAGGATCTGTCGCAGGTCGATGTTGACTTACGAAGGAAACATTTGTCCCACCGCCCATACTGACAAGGATCCCTTTCGGCCCATAGCCCGGGACATAGACGAGGGCGCTATCTGCTCGATTCGGAAATTGGTTCGAGTCTTGGATGCCSCCCTGGGTTATGTTGCGCCAGGCGCCATCAGAGCCAGCGGTCTTACTGCCGCCAAGACTTTGCACCCCATCATTTGAGTAGCCAGGGAAGGTGTATTCGACGAGCGACTTRAGGTAGGTGCGATATATCTGATTCGACCAACCCTGTGTGGTATGCTCGTCCAAATGGCCAGCAAAATACCAGCCCCGACCCAGTGAAGGAACACTGACCCCTGCCCCCTCGGCAGCTCGCTGTACAGGTTGGTTGGCTGGATCACTGTTGTTGCCTTGCGATGTCTGGGGATTCTGGTGCTCGGTCCAGGAAGCCCCTTTGATGTTGTACTCCCAAAGTGAGAATTCAGTGGGTTGGGCGACAGGATCGTCGGAGAACTCGCCACCGTACAGATACAGCGAGTCGTAGGAATTCCAAAGATAGCCATTTGACACTGAGGGTGGTCCAGATGGTTGAGGAAGTCCTGAGACKACAGGAGCGGATATATCCCACGACTTGGTCACATCGATAGTCCAGAAGTCATTGGTCCATGTATTCRAAGTCTGTCCCTGCTGTGTCGTTGCGTGTCCCCCGTACAGATAGATGGTACCATTCACAAGAGCACTTTGCTGRCTCCAACGAGTGCACACATCTGTATCAGTGTCGGCTCGGGGCAAAATCAATGAACCATCAACCAACTCTCTCCTTTGCAGGCCTGGTTTCTTGATGACTCTGGCATTCGCCCCGAAAGTGGCTGATCCCGARGCTCCAGAGAAAGAAGTCTCGAAAKTCAGTGATATGGTGACAAGGAGGGTACAGGCCAAGAGCAATAACCGAATTGGCAGTCGAGAATTGCGAAGCGCTCCTCGATATGACTCTTGTGCGGTATCTCCATCGTCTTGGCATGAGGTAGGAGTGAAGCGGCTTGGGTTCTGGTGATGATGCGCTTGTCTCAGATGCTCGACGCCTGTGTATGAGGATGTACGCTCTTCTAGTTCTTCCCTCGAGATCAATGTATCAAGGTCGAGCTCCCGAAAGAGAGACGTCCTCCTTTTGCAGTGCATTTTCGGACTGACCTCCTGCACGTCCATTCCGATCCAGTCATGCAGTGTATTCGCGTAAACCTCGATCAAGCATCAGAAGTCATTCRCGCAGTCATCACGGTCACATCTCGTGCAAGATCAAGATCGATGATTCTGCAGGTCAAGGTGACGATGGTGTGCTGAGAAGGCCAAAAAAGAGTGTTGACGTTCGTTGTCGAAATGAAATATTGGCAAGAGCATCGAGCCATCGAGGCCCCTGGTTCTCGGGTGGCCCTGTTTTGCGGCTTTTGCCATTATTGAGATTGACGTGACGCACGATTGGATATGCTAGCACGAGGTAGCGTGCCCCCCTACTATTTCGGGCTCTCTTCTCGTTCTTTTGTGGCGAATCAGGTACCGGTCACTGCCTGCCGATCGGTTTTGGCCCTGAGCTTGCTATGGCTCTGTACCACATCGGGCAAAGTACCGGCCAACTGTCAAAGTCTAATCTTACCTCGCTAAGATATCATGGTCCCTTGACAAAAAATATAATTATTCGTCGCACTTTTGCATCCTCATCTTGACCTTGGACCATGAACATCCCATACCGGCATCGATATCCCCCACAACTATAGACACATAATGCTCTCCTCATGCCCTGCGTCGCCGATGGATATGGAAAGGATGACATTACGAGGCTGGATAAGCACGGGCTCCAGATCTGTATCATTAAGGAATGAATGTATTACCAAAAAGCGATCCTTTCCAAGTGCATTGTAGAAGCGGGTGTGGGAATGTTTCCATCACGGCCTGCAGGTAATCTCTCCGAACTACGTAGAGCGCTGTGCATGTTGAAGTGTCACAATCCAGCAGTGCCAAACAAGCCTGGATGGCCCACCTGCGGCTTCCATGCTTCGACCTCGTAAGCCTCGTCTAGTTTAGATGCTTGCCATCACGATGTCTCGTGATTGTATTGGCAATTTGTGACGGAAAAAGAGGGTTCGGGGGTTGGAAGCAAGCCAACGCGGGATCTCGGAAGTCTTGGCATCARTTCTCGCTTGAGGAGCCGCGCTTTCATGGACAGCTTGCAAGTTGTAACAAAACATTGACTGCCTAAYCGTACTCCATTCCGCCTATCTCAGAAACCCAGTGCCCCGGAAGTATTCCTGACTCAAATATGCTGCTCTGATACTCCATGTTTCACACCTGATGTCTGGCGAGCCTGGTGCGACTCGCCATTTAGCCCGTCATGCAGTCCTCCCCAAGCATGCTCACCAAGGTGCGGATTACTGTCGCGACATGTAAAGCGTCCGAAGCTTACTGACCATACTAGTTCGAATCTAAATCCTCAAGGGCCAAGGGCATAGCCTTTCATCCCAAACGGTACGAACACTCCTTCTTGATCATCACAATGCTGACGGTCTGAAGGCCATGGATCCTCGTCTCCTTACACTCGTCCACCATCCAATTATGGGACTATCGCATGGGCACCCTGATAGACCGCTTTGAAGAGCATGATGGCCCTGTACGAGGCATCGACTTTCACAAGACACAGCCGCTATTCGTGTCTGGAGGAGATGATTATAAGATCAAGGTCTGGTCGTATCAGAGCAGGAGGTGTCTCTTCACGCTCAATGGCCATCTGGACTACGTCCGAACCGTCTTCTTCCATCACGAACTCCCATGGATTCTCTCAAGCTCTGATGACCAGACAATCCGCATCTGGAACTGGCAGAATCGTTCCCTAAGTGCGCATCAGCACACCCCCAGACAAGATCAAGCTAATGCATGTTCTAGTATGCACCATGACAGGTCACAACCA
>MSTJ01000338.1:7998-25643 GCA_001956345.1 Ramalina peruviana | reverse complement strand
GGGTTTGGGAGAGGACGGGGGGGCAGAAGGGGAGTATGTGAGGGGAAAGAGGAGAAGGGGGGGGGGTTTGTCGAGGTGACGAGGGGGAAATGAAAAGCTATGATGATGGTAGGATCTTTGATGAGGGGAATGCCGAGTCCAAAGTCTTGAACGGTAGATTTGCGAGAGTATATGTACAAGGTCATGATGATTAGATGCTGCTGCTACTATCGCTTTTTCAGACCCATCGACGATCAAACCACCGCCACCCACGCCCCAGATCCTCGTCCGCGCCAGCGAATTTCCGCTCTTCAATCTCCCACTTCTCCCGCTCCACCCTTTCCCTCGCCCGGAACGCACGCACGAAGCGCCAGGCCTCCGTGTCCGCCAGATTCCACGCCTCGACCATCTCTCTCGGTCCGGTCTTCTCCTTCTTCTTCCGCTTGTACCGCACCATCTCCTGCGCCGCGGCCATCAGGTCGGTCTGGAGCTTCAGATCCTTTTCCCTCTCTTTCCGTTCCGCCTTGGGGGTTTGGGAGTCATCCTTGGCCTCCTCGAAAGCCTGAAGCGCGTCCGAGTCGGTCATGTTGAAGGCTTCGATCTGGAAGCCGAAGTGGTACTCCATGTCCTTGTGCGACGGGATCGGGTCCTCCACCATCCAGAACCCGCGACCCACGCCCAAGTCGCTCGCGACGCTTTCTTTGAAGGCCACAAGCCGGCTGGGGCCGCCTCTGTCTCGGCCGAGGAGCTTTTCCGTGATGGCGCCAAGCCAGCGGTCGCGCGCTGTATCACGGCGGATGTGTCGAGGCGTGATCTCGAATCGTTTCCCTAGCAGTGAGGCCATGGTGTAAGGGTGTGGGAGGACAGAGATGGTGTAGAGTTGAGAGGAGTTGGTGTAGGTTTCAGGGGTCGAGACAGGGGCCGGTGTGATGGACTTGCAAGGTGTACAGGAAGGATCGTTGGGGGGGCAGGAATCCGGTAGAGGAGAGGAGGGACAGCTGCGGAGGGCGGTAGCGACACGTTGTGCGGATCGGCCCAGGATGGTGAGTTTATCGGGGAAGGGGGAAAGAACAGCGAGGCCGTGGTCGAAGGTGTTGAGGAAGGTCAAGTGGAGGTGTGATGTGATTAATTGAGCAAGCGAGAGGAGACCTTGTCCCTTGTTTTCCGCGAGCTTGGTATTCAATGCCTTGTAGTGCTTCGCAATTGTGTTTACGTCGTAAAAGGCGATTGCCGAGGGATTCGGATCCACAGTGAAGGTCTTCTCGGGGACAGCATCGAGCAGCGTCTTCGCCTCCTTGCTGGCCGGCGAGTCGATCACTTCTTCCAACACATTATTGAGGACGACTTCTTCTCCCGAAAACAAAGCGGTCCCAATGTTGTGGTATCGGGTGAGCTTGGGATATTCGCCGCGGCGCAGGTACGACAGTAAGATGTCTTCATGCGGACCCATTGGAAGACATAGGTAGTTTGCCAGGACACCACTTCCCATGTGGCCCCACGCCATCCAGCGAAGCAGATCAGCCTGCACTTGAGGTTCGAACTTTTTGGACTGAAAGCGCTCGTAATGTGGATTCTGCATGGCTTCCGAAGGACCCAGCACAACCGGCCGGAACCCCTGCGCCCACCATGCGCGCCGCCAGATGAGGATCAGCTTGTTCTCCGCATCCCTCACGTCCTCGTCCTTCTCGGCGTCTGCGTCGTAGAAGGTGTAGATTGGCGGCCGTTTTGGAAGAGGTGGTAGGACCGAGCGATCGTCGTCCAGGGTCACGGTGGCAGAGAAGGGCTTCAACCATTTCCAGTCATTGAACCAGTGCACATCTCCACTGGTGCTGTTTCTCTGCGCGGGAGGCTTCTGGTGTATAGGTGGAGTGTGATGGAAAAGCTGGAGGTCGGTCACATACTGCCCCCTGGGGGATCTGAGGAAGAGGAAGGCAGCTACAAAAGCAGCAGCGAAAAGGATGAATTTGATGATACGTCGGCGAGTCTTGGGGTTTTTAGGTTGAGGCGGATACGCCTCTGAGACGGAGGGTTTACGACCGGGTTGGCGACGTGGTATGGACGCTGGCATTGTTGATCAGGGCGTGGGGAGCCGGGTGAGAATTGTCATGATGAGGGAATGAGTGTCGAAGAAAAGACGATTTCAGAAGCTGTGATAATAGCACATACGTACACGCCGTACCCTTAGAAACATTGAAAACATCCTGAACCTTTACCTGTGTATTATCGAAGATGCTTGCACGGATTGGTATTAATTTAAAGATTCACACAAGGCTCGTCGTCACCCTTGTAGGGCTGAACCAGCCGCATCCCCCCTTTCTTTTCTTTTCGTTTCTTCTCCGTCCGCGACGTCTATTGATTCATTCGCACAAGATGAATCGAAATTCATATTTCATCTTGCCTCAGCTTTTCAGTCCCACCCAGATCGGCCACGTGTCATAATCAGCAGACGGACAGGAAGCATTTCCAACGTGATCAGTCAATCCGAATATTCGCTGATGTATTCATCATGCTCAACCCCCAACATGTTGCATCCAACAAGCACATGCACCATCAGATACAGTAGAATCGAAGTGAACTCCCATATTATCTCATCCCATGTCCTACGGTGCTAGCTTCACCCACAAATGTTGTCCAACTGAGCACCCCATCCGACAAATCCAGGCCCAAAGCGAATCTCGCTCGTGGTAAAATCTCCCTCAAAGCCAGCTCCTTCGGCTCTCTTCTTCCAATTCTGTACTGTAGGATGCTGCTGCGCCCATGCTCTTAAGATCCAGTATCTGCTCTCCAATTCCGACACCTCTTTCTGCACACCCTCATCCGTCTCATCTCGCCAGATAGAGACACCTGCAGGCTTGTTCCACGGGCTCCAACGACAGCTGCGCAGGTGTGATTTCGTAAAGTGCCGCCCATCATACCACTGACATTCGCATGGGAATATGTCGTCCTGGTTTGTCGTGCGGAATATAGCACTACCGAATTCGGACGCGAATTGCGACTTCAAAATCGTCAAGGGTTCCTGTGAGTTGATCGAGCTGATTGATATCATGTAGCGGAGTAAGCTGTAGAGGTAGCGCAGCACTTTCATCCTTTGACCATCCAGAAATACGACATTGAGCAGACGTTCAATCCGAGCATCCATGTCCTGCCAGTTCTGGTCTGTCCTCGGCCACTTCAAAACTGTAGGCGCTCCGGACGCCGGGTGGAAAAGAACATAGTGCCCCCCAGCATGGCTAGCATGATGCCGCTGACGGTGCAAGGCAAATGATCGTGTCCTGTTCATCTCCCGGATGGCGGGGCAGATGTTGTCGAGATTTCCTGGCGCAGTAGCATGATCGATTATGCACTTCAAGACTAGCCGCGGCATCCCACATATCTTCCAGTGGTTCTCGATGTCCTCAATCTCGTGCTCAAAGGAACAGTATCGGACCGCAGATTTGGGCCCGCAGCCAGAACAACATCTGGTCTCGGGATTGAAATCGGAGCACACAGCTGAACAGTGCCGCAAGGCGCAAGAGAGAAGTTCACGATCATGTCGCCAGATACAATATCCTGCCGCTTCACACGCTTGATACTCCGCAAGCTTGAACAAGGGCAAGAAGTCAGGATGAGCAGGGTTTGAGCGCATATCTGGCCAAGGTGGATAATGAGCCGTGATCCGGACTGTGGTGCCGTCCCAGGAAACCTTCGGCTCTTTACTATTGTCGACACTGTTGGGTGAAATAACAGCAGGGGCCATTTCAAGCTTGCCATTGACTTCTATCGCTCGTAGCGCTAGAGGCTGAAAATATGTCTTTGGCTTTTCCCAGAGAAAGATGAAGGCTTCGCGCAATATCCTGTCCGCAGCTGACGTGCTGTGATAAGCCCATGCCACCCCTTGAGGTCCGCCGCCCAAGTAGGGAATCTTGTGTGGTTGATCCTTATACTCCAGCGTGCGATGTCGACTGCCCTGCCGCCCAATGTAGTTTCGCCCCCCTTTGGTAGGGGACAAATTGAAACGCTTGTCATCTCGTAAGCTTTTGTCGCCAGGAGGTTTTGAAGAGGCGTGTGCTTCCCTTGCTTGATTTTGCTCGATGTCGACTGCGTCTCTTGTAAGGATCACCTGCCTAGCGCGGGACGAAGAAGACCTCAGCGAGCGTCCAAACGAGTCCAATCTTCCGTCATGGGAAACGCTTCGTATAGGTATTCTCCACCTCTCGCAGTCTTCTGGCGTTTTATGCTCAAGGACGTGGATAGATGCTTCTTGGCGAAACGATGCAAAGTCAGTCTTCACAGGCCTGTCCAGGAATGGATCCTTTTCGTCTCCAGCTGAAGCGTCATTATCGGTTCTGCCGACCTCTGAACAATTGGGACGATTCGCAAAAGCAGTACGAGACAAGCTGTCTGCCACAGAAGAGATAACATGCGCTCGACGATTTTCGGGGGTCTTTTGCCATTCCGAAGTTTCCTCTTGGAGGGCGATTTCCTCGCTAAGCATTTCTGCTCTCAGAACCGAACGAGCCTTCTGTGGCCGCTTTGTACCAGGTGTGGTAGGAGGGGAGCTCCGCCGAGATGAATTTGATGAGCCTTCTTGAGGCGTATAGAACTGCTCCCGTGATCCGTTTGATGCATTGGCAATCATGCTGTCCACGCCTTCAGAGCTGGAATCCTGGGCGACGCTATGATCTGCGGTCGACTTGGGAGTGTGAAAGCCACTTGAGCCTAATTCCTCATCAAGATCTTGAAATTCTGTCTTCGCAACGCTAGCCGTTGAGGCATCCGCACATATGGGATGTCCGACTTGGGAAGATCGCTCCTTAAGTATACTAAGATCACCGTTTGGCTTGTTCAGCAATGAAGATTGCGCAACTTCAGCCTGAGGCGAAAGCGTGTGGGACTTGATCTTGCTCCTCTTTTTCGCTTTCTTTGGTTTCTTGATCTTGCTCGACTTCTCGGGGACCTCGTCACCATGAAAATCTTTCGCAGGATTTGGCGTGCTTGATTCTGCGTTAGGGGTCGGATCTCCAAGTGGTTGGACGATGTGAGACGAGCGCTTTGCCTTGACTTGGGGTACAGTGCACCTTACAAGTAAAGCATAGTCAATCAAACATTCGTTGATCGACTGAGCAATGGAATCTGCAGTTGTTAAATTGCACTCAGCAAGACTACCTCTCCTGATGCAGATTTGCTGAGCTACTTCAAGGGTCCGTTGGACTACCTCAAGTGGTGTTTTTGAGTTTTCGTCGCCATCCGAGCTATCCAGGAAGAATGGTAGTCCCTTCAGAGTCGCTTCCTAGCCTTTGTTACCCCATTGAACCAGAAACGCGCTTCTTGCTGCTGCTTACAAGACCGTGTCGTGCACCTCCCCTTGCTATGAACAACAAATCACGACCATAATTATACTTTGTGAGTCAGAGACTTGGGGCTGGAGTCGAGTAGGAGAGCTGCTTACCGGACTCGCAAGCTTCTTGTTCTTCGCAGAAGCAAGATGGCAGAGCCTTCGGTTCTCGCATAGCAATTTATACATGGTATGGAAAGGGAGGTGAGAAGGCCCAAAGGTCACCGTATCATCACCGTCCAGATATGTTCCCTGCTGGTTGAAGCGAGAGGCCAAGGTCTGTTTGACAAGGTCGGAGAGCATACCGGGATTGTTTCGAACAAGATCATTCCTCTGTTCGACCTTGGTCTGGTCTGCTTGCGTGTCATCTGGGGAATTGGGATTCAGCAGAATAACTTTCAATGTCGACCCAGACTCTGCAGAGCTGTTCCCACAAGTATTTTGGGCCGGACCTGCTTTCGCTTCGTTGTCCGTTGCCTCTTCCATGATTAATCCAGGAAGCTGCTGCTGTGTTGTTCATCCGATTAAGACCCCAAGCGCTGGTATACCCGATGGACGCAACTCGCTTTTGAGTACCGTCGGTTGCTGCCTGGGAGTCTTATCAAGGAAGAGCGATCAAATCAAAACATATCGTGAAATGAATGTGGCTGTCAAAATTCCATGGACATATTCTAAACGCAATTGTGGTCCATGATCTTGTTTTGGCCCACGAAGAATCCGGCCTCGGTGTGAAGATGTGCGAATGGCATTAATGTGCTATAACAGGGAATGAATGAAAACAAATTTGGAGGCGTTGTAATCAAATTAGATGAAGAAAGCAAGAAGAAGTTTGGCGATTCACACGTGACGTTGGATGGACAACATCGGATGGTCACCAGTGTCATCGTGTCACTCTGGTGATGAAAGCTGTACAAATATGTAACACTACCTTCACATTGACAGATCCTTGTGAAGCATGCATTTGCAGGCTTTCTGTGCATTTGTAATTCTACCTATTTGATAGAGCATCAACAATTCAAGCATCACGAGTTTGTTCTTTGACGTGGTGCAATAGTGTTTTATATGAGAGAAGTCAGGTTGCTACAGATGCTATTGAGCCAATGACGTCACTTCGCCACAGGCGCGCTTACCGCGAACTCTATTCCGGTTGTCATTATGAACAAGGAAAACTTCAATTCCCAGTCTTTTCACTGTAGTAATTCACAATATCATCTCACCATCAGACGTGCTTCGTTACGTGTGCAAACCGAGGTCAAGTATAAGACTGATACTGAATCCAGATCGTGATTGATCCTCGATGCTCGCGCTCTCTCGTTGCTGCTGATCAAGCTCTGGACACATTTCTTTGAATGCCTGCCATCGTGGTTTGATCGCTGCCTTTGTTCTACCTTCTACCTGTGACATCGGCTGTCTCGTTGTGCTCTACGCTTTGTGTCGTTCCAAAATGGCAGGTCAACCCAACATCTCATCAATACTCGCCAGCTTGGGTAGGCCCTTTACAGTCTCGGCAACCTCATTTGATCTCCCGACTAAAATGATTCATAGCTGGTCCGCGTCAAGGTCAAGGGGGACGTCCACAATACCCCGTCTCAATACCTCCCCCAAATCACTCGTACCCGCCGCAACATATGTCTCCTCCAGGATCTGCTCAACCACAGCCTCCTTATCATAATGCTCCATATCATGCGCCGCCTCCTCCTATCCCTCAGCCTAATGGCTCAGGTATGATCAACTTGATGGGTGAGTCCGTTGTCAGGAGTGTGCGGTCCGACCTCTAAAATCTCACATGCTCAAGATCAAGTTCTGCGCGAGGTCTCTTGATCCGGAGCGATTCTGATAATGTATAGATGTCAGACCTATCCATTCGGGATCCGTCAATATTGCGCCTCCTCCAGTCCAGTCCTCATATCAAATGCCAATGCCAATGCCCATGCCGCTTCCAGTGCGCTCCAGCTATCATCCCTCGAGGTCTCGTTCCAGATCACCGCGCCGCTCGACCCCAGACTTTCGGAATCATAATACCTACCGAGAAGACAGGCCGACTGGCATATCTAATGGCGGAACTTACACAGAGACTGTGATGATCAATTCCAGCTGTGTTGGGCTCGTAATTGGTCGTCAGGGGGAAAACATGCGACGCCTGGAAGCCGATAGCAGGACCAGAATACAATTTGCTCCAGCCGCTGAGCAGTCTGGGAAGTTGCGACGTTGCACCATCACCGGAAGTCGGGCAGCCATTGAAGTCGCTATCGCATCCATCGATCGGACCATCGAAGAGCATGACAAAGGCCAAAAGGTCGGCTCAGGCAGAGCCCCTCCGCCCCCAGGTCGCAATATGTCCCTCGAACCATCATCGGGTGCAGCCCAAAAAGCTGGCTCGCGCAAGGAAGAAACGACCACCATAATCAATGTGCCAAGCAAGACCGTTGGTCTCGTCATCGGTAAAGGTGGTGAATCCATCAAGAATCTCCAGGATCGTAGTCTTTGCCATATCAATGTGATGCCAGAAGAAGCGACCAAGAACGGCATGCGCCCCTTGCATCTGATCGGAACCCTTCAGCAGGCGGCCGCCGCTCAGGAGATGATCATGGAAATTGTCAATAATGACGCCAAGAACCTGCCTGGTCACGGGTCCAGTGGGCGCGACAGCGTTAACGCAATGTCATTAGGCGTCAGGGGAGGTGGAGGAGGCGGCCAGGACAAACTCACCGACAGCATCGTTGTCCCATCTGAGGCCGTTGGCATGATCATCGGCAAAGGGGGGGAGACCGTCCGAGACATGCAGGACATCACAAATTGCAAGATCAATGTCTCCCAGCCCACTGGTCGGGACGTTGAGCGGGAAATCGAGCTCATCGGATCACGAGCAGCCATCCAGCATGCGAAAGATGCGATCAACGAGAAAGTTCGTGCAGTGGTACGTTTTCCCCAAGGTTCGGTATGCGACATCTTGAGTATACTGACCAGATACAGCAATTGAAGAATCGTGCCAATGAACGGCCTCAGGGTGGGCACTCGCCGATTGGCGGCTGGGAACGAGATCCTCCAAGAGATGCGACCCAGTCTCAGCCACAGCCATACCCGTATGAGGTCGCCGACCCCCCCGGTGGCCATGACGTCTACGCTGCCTATGGGGGCTACCAAAATTACGTCGCCTTGTGGTACGCAAGCACACAAGGCAAGCAAGGCGAGCAGACTGCGTCTGCAGCTCCTGGTTCCAGGCCGTCCGCGTACTGATGCCGTTTGATGCGTGACTTTGTCGCTGCCGTGGGGCTTTCTGTGATGATACCCTCTCATGCCATGTGATTCATTGAGACCATCGTGATCGTTGATCGTTTGGGTGGGCTTTCGTGATCATAACGTCTCTTGGACTTTTCCATGCTTGGCTCTGCATGGCTACGCAATGCTCGCATCTGCCTTGCTGCTTCGCCAAATGATATCTCGGGACCATTGTGACAGGCCCATATCATATGTTTGCTGCCCGGGGTGCTTAACGCTGGGTTGTGTGCTGGCAGAAACGTCTGATATTGGAAGTGTTGCACGGATCACCGGAAGTACGCGATTGCAATTTCAAGGATTTCGCGTTGGCTGGAAAATCAGGCGTGCAAGGCCAGCTTAATTAGTCACCGTGAGTGTCATGCGGAAAATTAATATCTTATTCAGGGCACGACTGCTATCCACTGCTGTATGTAGTTCGGCGCAGATTCCTGACATTCCACTTGTTGCTGGGAGATTAGGGAGCATTCACGGAGACAAATTTACCAAGAACCCTTCACCATAATACAATGTTACATTGAATCTTCGCCATTGGATCCCAAGGACGACTATCATCTAGAATACACTACAGGCTACGATCGAGGAGTACGAGATCTTTGGATCGCTAAACAAGCCCACAAGCGCCTCGCTGCACGTCCAGACTGACGACAAAACGAAGTCGGCAGCTGTAGATGCTCACGTAGAAGATTGTGTCCGCTCTAAATCGTTGTGCAATCGTATGTCCTTCTGTCAGCTCTTTGGCGGCAACCTGTGTCACAGCCCGGTCATTAGCCAACGTCCACACTGAAGGATGAGGCATCGCGTAGACAGCCAAGAGTGGAAGGATTGTTTTTCGATCAGACTTCCAAGGAAAGCATAATTGAATGCGCACATGATTGAATTGACGACTTATGGGTTCTGCGTCATCTCGCGTGGAAACTGCGAATGTAGGAATATTTTTCATCATCGAAAAGGGAAGCTTCTTGGCTTCTGGACTGTGATAGAAAAGAGGAAGGTTGGTGGACTGACCTGGCAGATGTACATAGCAGTGAGGGATTGTGTCCGATGGCTGGACGGAAGTCTGGAATATAATTAGGGTGTTTGAGGAGTTACCGATAATTGAGGGATCTATGGAACTATGGGCGCGAGTTGTCAGCTATCTTTCTCCCAACGATTGTGGGTAGAATGAGCTGTGACGGTGTCATGTAATGGTGATTGAGTCAGACAAAGGCACTGGCAAGTGACAGACAGCCTGCGAAAGCTGTCCGGCTGATTGGTCTCTTCAAGGTCGAGTCAGTCGAGAAAAGAAGTATTTGGTATTTGTTGTCATCATGCTGAGGTGCGGCCTGGGTGGCACGAGAGAGGATGAAACGTGTGACATACCTACAGAGCGTTGGGGGAGAAGGCAAAGGGAGTGCGTCATGAAGCTGACATCGGATGGGAAAAGGGGATGAGGGAGGTTTGAGAAATTTGATATGAATTTGTGGAAGATGAGATGAAGAATAATAATATCACAAATGCGACAGAAAAAAAATGTCAAATTCAGGTTCGGGTTGGTGGGGGCCGGCGAAGCTCTAGAGAAAGCGCTAGCGTGATCTCATGGACCAATCCACGTGCAGCTTGGCGGCGAAATGACAGTGCAGAGCGAGATGGACCATGCGGAAAAGGACACCGCTTGACCTCTTCCCTCTCCTTCATCGCCTTAGCTGAGTCCTTCTGGAAAATACGAACGTACCTTCAATCACTCTCCGTCTCGCCCAGCTCACTTCACTCCGACCACTATCCATCTGCCTTTGGTTGTGACCCAGGAACCGGAGCCCAGCCACGCCCTCTCAACCCGGCTACCATATCTGCTAATCGCACGCCCGCTAGCCCTGCTGTCGCAAAACTAAACTACTACCACCCACTCCGCCAAACCGACATAGAAACGACGCGAGACGACCGTATATATTTCCTCTGACCTCTGGACATATTACGCGCCCGAGAAACATATCGCAGGACGAAGCTGCTCGCTGTTTCTGCCAGTGGCTGCGACCGCGCGAGCCTTCTCCAACATCACGGTCGCTCTTGGCCGACATCTCACTGGAGTACGGCTGCTCCGCCACGAGATTCGGCGGGAATCTGGAATGAAGTTGGCATGAAAAGCCTCGAACATGCTATAAGAAAACCGGTTGGACAAGTGAGAAGGCCGCTGGCCTTTTCTTTTGGGCAAAGCCTGTAGAGGGGCGCATTCGCTCATCCCTGAGCATCAGGAAGCCCACTCAGCGGCCAAAGGTCGAAGATCAAGAGAAGAAACTAGTCACCACATGTAGCCGGTACTGGGAGCATTCTCGCATTTATTGACACGTTCCCACAGCCGGCGCACAGCTGGTCCAATCTGCCCCCAGCGCCTTGACCACTATGGCCAGTATGATGCAACCTACCTTCAACTCTCCCATGCCCAATTTGGCGCCTGGAGGACAACCCATGCCGCATCATCCGTCGACTCAAGGTATGCCCGGGGTTGGACAACCCGGAGTCACCATGGGTCAGCCGATGCACCCCAGTATGGTCGCACCAGGCATGCCGCAAGTGAGCCAACCAGGCCCCAACATGGGCATGATACCAGGAGGCGGTCCACAAGCAATGCCAGGTGCTCATCTCAACGCCCACGCTATGCAGCATTTGAATCCGAACGGGAACCAGATGATGCCTGCACAGCAGATGGCCAGTACGTATCATCATTTCTTTCAACGTATTTCAGATGCGATGTGGGCTGCGCTTGCCAGGGATCTCTTCCTCGGAAGGTCGCTGCCAATCCTTGATGCGCTTTGCAATATGCCAGCTGGTCCTAGACCTCTCTTTCAATTGATCTTGAAAATATCAGTCCTCAATGTGGAAAATCCTCAAGCATGGCTTCTATCACACTAATCGAGCTGGATGCGCTGCGTGACGATCTTGAAATTGTTTACGTGGATATGCAGGAAGATCATGTTGCTATCCTCTATCATGAACCTGTCATGCTCTTCATGAGTCCTGTGGCATCTTTTTTCTTGGAGATCTTATTTTACCCATGTAGACATGTTGCAGCTCATTGCGAATATCATCTGGCTAACATCATCCGCCCAGTGAATCCGAACCACCCCAATTTTGATCAAGCCCGATTCCAAGCGATGAATCAGCAACGTCTGCTTCAGCAGCAACGAGCAATGCAACACAACGGTGGGATGCCGGGCAACCCCATGAGTCAACCCTTTACTTTCCCAACGCCCAATCCTCAATTGCCCCCACATCTGCAGCAACAGCAGCAACAAGCTCAGCAGCAAGCGATAATGGCGCAAGCGGCGCAAGTCAGACATCGGCAACAGCAGCAAGCTCAGTTGCAGCAGCAGCAAATCCAACAACAACAACAGCAGGCGCAACAACAACAACAACAACAGCAGCAGCAGCAGCAGCAACAGCAGCAACAGCAGCAGCAGCAACAACAGCAGCAGCAGCAGCAACAGCAGCAACAACAGCAGCAGCAGCAGCAACAACAGCAGCAGCAGCAACAGCAACAGCAGCAACAGCAACAGCAGCAGCAGCAGCAGGCGGCACACCAACAAGCCCAACAGCAGCCAAACCCTCAACAGTCGCAGCAACAAGCTCAGCAGCAAGCTCAAACGCAGCAGAGGCAGCAATCGCAGATGGCCGCGGCACAACAAGCCGCCATGCAACATGCTGTCACACAAGCCGGATCCACACCGGGTCAGCCGACTCCGCAACCGCAAATGTCGGCAACACCGTCATTGCCGGGGGGACAGGATCCACAGGCTGCAGCCCGAGAACAGGCTCAACAACAAGCGATCGCTCAGCAACAGCAGAATCAGCAACAGCAGTCCCAAACCCCGCAATCTGTTGAGCAGCCCAATCACCAACAAGCAAGTCAACAAGGCCAACCTCAACCTGGACAGCAGCAGCAGCAGCAGCATGCCCAGGGTCAACAGCAAGTGCATCAATCGCAACAACAGATCCAGCAGCGCCAACAACAGCATCAGCAGCAACAGCAGCTGATGAATCAACAGCGTATGATGGCAAGTAGATTGCAACAGCAAAGTCGGCAACCATGTGCCCTTTTGCTCCGAAATTTTGGTGACCATCTTGCACTGGCACAGGTAGGTCGTGCTAAGTAAGCCACTCGAGCGCAGAAGCTGACGGGTCCCTCATTCAAGGATCAAAATCGGGGCAATCTTCTAAGCTATTGCGAAACCGTCATCAACCACTGTTTTGCTGAAGAAGGTGTCTTGCGTATGACCCTGGGGGCCAAGGACGACGATCGGAAGCAGTGGGGCGTTGCATTCAACTGCCTGGCTCGGTTCTATCACAAGCACTTCACCAGTGGTGTGCGACGAATTGAGCTGCATTTCGAGCAGGCGCAAGAAAAGGCCGCTGCGGACGGGACCCGCGTCTTGAATTGCCAGAAAGCCATCTTGATCCATCTCTACGAAAGTGGACATCAGGTGAGTTCGTGATTGACTGTTGTGGTACTTTTCTAATCCTGCCAAGATCGTTTCGACGGGCAACCTCAAAGCTCAGTTCAATCGCGAGGACCGGATGGACATGTTGGATTTAGTAGCCCCGGATTTCGTCGAATATGTCCCGCTCTCGAAGCTCGTTGATACCAAGACATCGCCCGATCTCAAGCAATCGCCGACGATGAGCAAAACGCAAGGTAAGCGAGCTCAGCAGCAGCAGAGCAAGCAAGCCATGGCGAACAAGAATCAACCGCCTACTGCTCCCATACCAAACTCGACGGTCAACTACAATGGATTGAACACATCCGTTCAATTGTATCTTGAGTTTATTGACATATTCTCGACAATGACGAGTCTGTTTGGGATAGCCCATACCCATGGTGGCATCATCACAGCGACTGAAGCATTACACATCTGCACAAGCCAACTCAACCAACAGCAGCAGCAGCAACAACAGCAGCAGCAACAGCAGCAGCAACAGCAGCAGCAGCAACAGCAGCAGCAACAGCAGCAGCAGCAGCAGCAACCGCAACATAGCCAGCCGATGCTCAATCAGCAATTCAATCCCGGTTTACCACCGCAGCAGCAAATGATGGGTGGTGTGGGACCCAATCACTTTGGCGTTGCACCGCCCAACAATTTCCTCTCACCCGCTCACCCTAATCAGCTCAATATGCCTGTTACCAGCAGTGCTTCACCTTCCACACTGAGCAACCACAATACACCCGCGATGCCAAACATGAGCCTGCAACATCAAACGGGTCAAGCATCACAAGGCTTGATGGCAGCGCCTTCTAGTGTAGCGATGGCCCACCAGGCTTCACATCAAGGCACCAATCCTAGTGCGGCGGGCACGCCGTCGGCAGCCGCCAATTCTGCTAATGCTAGTCCCAACGTGGGCGTGACTGGCAAGAGACGACGGCCTAGCGGGATTGATGACGGGGACGTCAATGGCCCGTCTGTCAATGGAGTCGGGCCTGCTGGTGCGGGCATCAATCAAGCATCGATGAAGGGCAAGCAAGGAGCGAAAGGTGGGGGCAAGAAGGCAAGGGCGAATCAGTGATATACTGACGATGGTGGCGGTGGTCAGTCTCGACGGGCTGATGCTTTGCATCTCATGTTTCAGCGATGGCGTCTTTCAGGATCGGGTCGTATGGATGACCCGGGGTGGGGAGTGGGTTTGTGTGTTTGTGTGTCTGTGTGTCTGTGTGTGTGTGGCTTTTCCATCTCTCTCTCTACTAACAGGATACATGGTGAGCGACTACTCTGGTGTTATCGAAGGGAGGTCGGCATAATTCTGTGTTGATATGATTACACGGTGGCGGCTCTTCCTCCGGGTCAAGGGACATGAAAGGCATCCGCTACTGGATTCGGTACATTTGCTCTATTCTACTGTTGTATTCAGGGGGTGCCAAGTGGTACCAAGGTCTTGTACATTAGGTTGCTCGCCTGAAGCGAAAGCACAGTTGCTATATCACAATGATATGTCTCTGCCGCGTTGGTGGCCAATCTCACACACATCACCAGTCTTACCACCAAGAACATCTTCCAATCCCGGATACATGCATTTGCCATTGAGAAATACCATGGTCCCACGCGATTGGGTCTCCGAGGAGATAATTATCAATGCACGAATCACGAGTGTCTGCAGGTCCCCCCCTCGGTCCTATCCGTACATCTAAGATCTGGTGCGGCGATTCCCGTCAGTCCTAAAGCGGTTGGCTTGAGCTTTCCTAGCTTGCTTCCATGGTCATTACCAGCTTCCCTTCTATTCTCGCTTGGTCTGACCCCGGATCTACATTTTACTGTTGTCTGCCCCGGGATTCCCAAGCCATTGCACGGGCTGTCTCGCCTATTGATACCATACGCAGCCTGCAAGAGCTCTCAATATGGCGAACGAAACTCAAGACCCACGCATGGCGACGATACATCCTCGGATCCGCTACAATACGATCGGGGGTGTGAACGGACCGCTCGTCATTCTCGACAATGTATGATGCAACACATTACGGCCGAATTGGGAGGCATTGCAGTGCTGATCATTGCAGGTCAAATTCCCAAGATACAATGAAATCGTCTCCTTGACGCTGCCAGATGGCACAGAGAGATCTGGCCAAGTATTGGAAGCTCGAGGTATGGCGCGATATATATCATATCATCTACAGCAGAGCTTTGCTGACGGCCACATCAGGCAATCGAGCGGTCGTTCAGGTTGATCCATATGTACCAGAGGTGCTGAACGTCGTACTGATCGTGCAGGAGTAGGTCTTCGAAGGCACATCTGGCATCGACGTCAAAAAGGTTGGGGACTAGGATGTTCAGAAGCAATGCAAGAAGCTGATATCTGGGTAGACCAAAGTCGAGTTCACCGGCCACAACCTCAAGATTGGCGTTTCAGAGGACATGCTGGGAAGAGTGTTCGATGGATCAGGACGAGCCATTGACAAGGGGCCAAAGGTCCTGGCTGAGGATTATCTCGACATCAACGGCAGCCCCATCAACCCCTACTCTCGAGTTCGTCCTCCTGGATGCATCGCTCGCAGCTGGTCATTGACAAGCCTTCTAGGTCTATCCCGAAGAAATGATATCCACCGGGATCTCCGCCATTGACACCATGAACTCGATTGCTCGTGGACAAAAGATTCCCATCTTTTCAGCCGCTGGTCTTCCGCATAACGAAATTGCTGCCCAAATATGTCGTCAAGCCGGTCTGGTCAACAAACCCACCAAGGACGTGCATGACGGGCACGAGGAGAATTTCTCCATCGTGTTTGGTGCAATGGGTGTCAACATGGAAACGAGTCGATTCTTCACCAGGGACTTTGAGGAGAACGGCAGTATGGAGCGAGTGACGCTGTTCCTCAACCTGGCCAACGACCCCACGTACGTTGATCGTGGTGGGGCCCATCTGCGCGACGACGAGCTAATGAGAGCAGGATCGAACGTATCATCACCCCCCGTCTCGCCCTGACAACAGCAGAATACTTTGCGTATCAATTAGAAAAGCACGTGCTCGTCATTCTCACCGATCTGACATCGTATTGCGACGCCCTGCGTGAAGTTTCGGCCGCCCGAGAAGAAGTGCCAGGACGTCGTGGATACCCGGGTTATATGTACACTGATCTGTCAACTATCTATGAGCGTGCTGGTCGTGTAGAGGGGCGCAATGGCTCAATCACGCAAATTCCCATTCTCACTATGCCCAACGATGGTAGTGGATCCCTTTCATTCATTTGGATTTGTGGCTAATCACCATACCAGACATCACCCATCCGATTCCTGATCTAACAGGCTACATTACCGAAGGCCAGATCTTCATTGATCGCCAACTTTACAACAAGGGTGTCTATCCTCCCATCAACGTTCTCCCGTCCCTCTCCCGTCTGATGAAGTCCGCCATTGGTGAAGGGCACACCCGCAAAGATCATGGCGACGTCTCCAACCAACTTTACGCCAAATATGCCATCGGTCGGGACGCTGCGAGCATGAAAGCTGTTGTCGGAGAGGAAGCCCTGTCAAGCGAGGACAAGCTCTCTCTTGAATTCTTGGACAAATTCGAGCGCAACTACATCAGTCAGGGTGCATACGAGAGCCGCACAATATACGAGGGTCTGGATCAGGCGTGGAGTCTGCTCCGAATCTATCCCAAGGAACTGCTCAACCGAATCCCGAAGAAGATATTGGATGAATTTTACCAGCGCAAGAGGGGCGGCAAGGACACGAGGGATAATCAGCAAGAAGATGGAGACAAGCAACCGAATGGAACTGGTGAGCAGGAGAATGGGGATGGCGACTTGATCGAAACGTGATGGAGCTTGAGCAAGTAGAGAATGATGAGGGGATGGTGAGAATGGGGACTTGCGCAGAACATGTCCTTTGTGATCATGTGCGCCCCCCGAAATCCACCATAGATGGCGGCACCTGGGCGTTCATGCACAATCTGTACAAAGTCTAGCGTTGGCAATGCTCAATAACAAAACCATGTCCAGAGACCGTTCGAATTGATGGCTCTCTCGCACATGTTGTGTGTCTCTTGTCATACTCAAGCTCGTCCCCAAACCCCCCGACATCCCATTCCGCAAACCTCTCCCAGTAAATCAATCTTTCATCCCCCTCTCATCCATCCTCCCCCCCCTCCTCCATCTCAAACCCCACCTCCTCCTCCAAACACCCCGTCAACGTACTCCCATCCCGCAAATACACCCACCTCCCCCCCCTCTCCGCCTCGATCCCGCCCCCGCCCCCATCCCCCGCCTCCGCAAACCCACCAACCCAATCATACCGCTTCGGCCCACTCACGGGACTACTCAACCAGATCTGCCGGTTGGGCGGCTGCTTGTTCAGCACATATGTCCCCGTCCCTTCCACCACCAGCGTCAGCACCCCGGCCGAGTACTCGACGTCGATGTCCGGGCGCGAGGTCGAGGAGAGCTGTTCGAGGGATGTGAGGAGCGTTTCGATGTACGCGTCCGAGAGGGTGGTGTAGGTTGAGGGGGTGGGGGGGGTGGGGTGCTGGGGGGGAGGAGAAGGGGGTGGAGGAGGGGCGTGAGGAGGAGGGGCGTGATGAGGAGGGGCGTGAGGAGGAAGGGCGTGAGGAGGAGGGG
>MSTJ01000337.1:0-17738 GCA_001956345.1 Ramalina peruviana | reverse complement strand
CAGTTTGATGCAGTAGGTGGATCCCTTTGACAATGCAGCATACAAAGGGAAAAATGGAGCGCACAGATGAGGCTTTTGGATGTATGGGTTTACACCAGGTTAGATTTGCTTGTGAGTAAGAACAGGTTTGGGGGAAGTCCAGAAGATAGACCACGCGGGCGTCCGTAATCAGACGCCGCGGGATCGGCCGTGCAGAGACGATACAGATGTCGTGAGGATGATTTTGAGATGGGGGATTCGAATAGAGTGAGGGCAGGGTGAGCGGCGGGAAATCGGCGAGAGGCGTATCACGCTGAAGCGAAGGGGATGGTGTTCTCACCATGCGTTTTGGACTTTATTCTGGTTGCAATACCAAAAATAGGCTTGTTATTCTCTCTGTTCTTTCAGCAGGCAATTTGAACAGTAGATCCGTAGAGAGATGGAACACTGATGTAGAATGCTGGTCTGGTAATTAGACTTTGGGTGTCTGTACATTTATACAAGTACACTAGCCAGACCGACACAGTCCCTTCATTGCCCAACTACCGTGTCCGCCCGCAATAGAGACATCCACATCCGATTCGTGGTCGAATTGACTCCATACTCCACGCTAATACAAGACCCATTTCTATGACTCAAGATCCAACCTCGGCCTTGCGGCATATTTCTGGCGCGTCTTGGAAGCATGCGAAGGAAAAAACAGCATCAGATGGACGACCTGCGTCCCGAAATAGAATGGAAGTTGAATTCATGTCGCTCGTTATGCGTAGAGAGAATATGAGGATGCTGTTGAGGAGGACGTGATCACGGCCTGCTTGTGCGCGGAGTTTGGCCAGTTGGCAAATGGCTTCGCTTCTTATGGGCGTGATCTGGATTCTCCGAAGATCTGTAGATCTGCAGCAAATACAGCAAGCTGCTCAGAGGTGTGGCGTGCCAGGGGCGCTTGAATTACAATCCACGGTCAGCCTAGGTCGCAGGGAGTTGCTGGTATTGAGCCTTCATGTGGCTTCAGAAGCTGTTGGACCGTCGAAATGGGTCTCGTGCGTAAAGAACTCGACAGGAGACCTGCCAGACTGAACATTCATCACGATACGATCAAGTCGCGCGAAGTACAGGGTATCTTGCCGACTGGAGTGCATTCCCCGATGTCGCCCAAGCGACTTTGGTCTTTGGCTCTGACGATTCCTTTGTGAATTCGGTGTCCTTGTCTTCGTCCTCTGCAGGTGGTTTACCAATACCGAACTTCTTCCACAAGAAATCCATGACTTGTCGATTGCCACCTTTCATGTCACGTCTCAAGCCTGTAACTTTCAAGCCCATTAGGCCCCTTGCCCTCGAAAGAGCGACATAATCCTGACCACTTTCAAACGTTCTCGCAAGGTCGATCTCGACCTTTGACAACGTCATCCCTTGAGACTTGTGAATGGTCATCGCCCACGCAGGCATCAAGGGGAGCTGAGTCCTCGAGGCCCAGCTACTCGGGGGAGGATAGCCATGAGAGCTCGTGCGGCAGACGGATTTGACCATCCTTGTGATGCCTCCGGGCGCCTCGGTATTGAATTTGACGAGCGGCCATTCCTTTACGCCTTCTGCTTTCAGCTTTTCGAGGAAGCGACGAAAGCTTTCCTGCTGATGGGCAGCGTCTTTGCCTTTGAAATCAGGCGTCTTGTTGAAATCTATTGGGATAAATCCAAGTACCTGGCCCGTCGTACCGTTGACGAGACCGTTGGCAGGGTCAAGGTTAGCCAGAAGGGCGACCAGCATGCCTTTCCGGAGCTGGAGGCTCTCGCTCAGACTGTGCCCGACATAGATCTTTGGTCCGCTATAGGAGGTTGTCGAGAAGTAATCCCCGAGATAGTCATGCAGACATTTCCACTCATCAAGACATGGGTATGTGAAAATGGGCCCTTTCAGACCAGCGAAGGCTTGCTCGTTGATCTCTTGGACGTCTGCTTTTCTAGATGATAATCTAGTTGCTTTGTAAGTGTCGGACGGGTGATTGAGGAGCAGGTATCTATCGGCTTGGGTGAGGACTTCGCCCAGTCTGCACCTCTGGAGAATATCAACGAACTTGGGGTCGCTCTGCCGATGAATGGTCTGCAGATGGGCGTAATGGAAGTCGCACCCCTGCCACGCTGCACTGCAAAATGCCCACTTCTCTGTATCCTTGAATGTGACTCCRCATTTGGGGCAATCATAATKCTTTCGAAGAAATCCCTGGGACTCCTTCGTCTCGCTCCCACAGCCRAGACAGTGGGAAAAGGGCTTCTGTAAKAGACAAGATTGATCAGCATAGGGACTGATCAACGGATTCGGAGTTGATCAAGACAATGGGATCCAGGAATGTCAACAGGTTGCAAAGGCGCAGTCCTAATGCGTGACTGAGCATCATAGACTCACCACAGGAGGCAATTGGCAGAAATCACCCGTCACAACCAGTTGAACACCACCGAAGGGAAGAGCGCGATTTCGGGGGTCACCCTCCTTCGCATCCTCGCCTTCACTGTCGCTGTCAGGTCCACTAGGTCTATTGTAGCTTCTGGAGGCTCTCATGATCGCATCCAGCCGTGCAAAATGATGATTTTCAACCATGCTGATCTCATCGATGACGAGAACATCGGTTCTGCARAGTCTCTTGTGCACATATTTTCGGAAAGTAGCGTTATCCTGCAATTCTTCCAAGGACTGCTGCTGGGAAGAGACGTTCCAGCCGGCATAGACATATGAAGTCACTCCGTGAACCTGCAAGGCGGCAACGCCTGTTGGGGCAATGATGTCCACGACCTTGCGTTGCTTTTCCAATCTGTTTTTGAATGCTTTGAGGACAGTGGACTTGCCAGTCCCAGCAGATCCAGTGTAGAAGACGTTCTTGCCTGAAAGGATAACATCCACCAGAGCTTGCTGCTCGGCTGTGAGGTCCGGCTCAATGGGCCTCTCTACAAGGCTAGTGTCAGTCTTCGCGACATGGGGAACCAATCCTCCGTTAGCTGTGTTAGTCTTTGATGGTTCAGAGAATCGTTCGTTGAACTCGTCATCGTCATCATCTGATGCTCCAAGAGAAATGAAATCCGCCTCTTTGGCTACTCCCCTCGAAGAGCGTACCTTTGCTTCTTCAGCAGCTTGGTTCCCGGGACGAATCTGCTTGACCTGAATCACCTCAGGCGATGATGAAGAGTCCGTCACAACCTTGTCGTCCTCATCGTTTTGTGATGTAAGATTGCTCGAGTTGTAAGCGGTGTTTTTGGGTTTTCCGCCTGTTGACCTAAGTTTGACGCCTTGACAGCTGATTCCATCGACATTGTTTGTATCACTGCTACTCGTACTTTCACTCTCCGTCCCCGAACTGCCATCACCGCCCAGCGCACGGGGGCAACGATAATACTTCGTCGCACTCTTATCGAAGGAGTGTGCCCCACTTTCTTCCGGCCCACGATCCAACCAAGGACCGTTCCTCGCACGGACTCCAGGCTCATCCCACGACTGCGGCCGCTGCCTCTGTTTCCCCAGGTTCGGCTGAGGCGGTGGTGTATGAATATTGCAGCTCTTCCGAGATGGTGGGCCTTTCTCAGGAGAAATGAGGTTTATGATCGTGCGGGTAGGCGCTACTGGAGGCGCCGCTGGTTTCTTGGGAGGAGGTGGTGCCGAGGCCGCCAATGTCTTCATCCGGACAAACTTTGCCAATTCCTCTTTTGCCAGCTTCAATCCTCCTTCATCCTCCGTCAGCCCCCTGAATTTCGATCCGGGGTAGCCATTGACCTGGGCTTTTGCGTCATCCCTATACACACGATTGGAAACGTCAGCGATTTCTTGTTCCACCCGCTAGAGGGTTGCTGTGCACTGACCATGTGGTGTAGACGCCTGGTTTACGCCCTTCGAAGACAACGTAGGCAACCTTCGGCTTTTTCGCCATATCCAATGGTGAGCCGTATCKCGGGTAGGACACAGCKCACGTAGCATACTGCGGCGATAAAGATGCTGGATAATTGATATGTGGAGACTGTGGGGATTGATGTTGGAGGATGAGTTTGCGGCCAGAAACGAGGCGCGTCTGCGCGTCACGTGATATCGCGTAGATATTGACTTTTCCAGTCTTTACTATCTACTCGTTATGACATGTTGCGATGCGAGCAATCTGATCCATGACCCTATTACCACATCAAGACAGAACCTTCTACATACTGTGGGTCTTCGCATTCGTGGATTCCACAGCTCTCGACTCAAGTTTCTACCTCAACGGTCCCACTCARGGGTGCTCACAAGGTAGGTACTCGAAGATGGGTGACCCGCACACCAAAATTGGTAGGAAAGTCAATTATATACAACGTAGATAGAACAAGAATTCAGCATGTCTGCAATTTGCCCAGAGTCCGTTCCAAAACCACAATATCAGATCGTCAAAAGGTTCACCGCTTCTGAACCTTTTCGACATTCGGCAAGCCTGTGTTGATACATAGAGCGTAAATGACCGTGTGAAATAGACATGGAAGTACATGGATGGTAGCCATTGCAAACGCCTGCACTCCGTGCGGAGACTGAAGGGTTCGATTAGGACGCGGGGTCTCAAGCCCATCGTTGTGTTCTTAGCCCGCAACCCTGGAAGGAAATGGGAATCTCTCGTCGCTCCAAGTTCATGAATTGCTTGCTCGGACGTAGGGTTTCATAACCCGGGCAATTTCTTCTCCAAACAGCAAAATCATCCATACAGATCCAGCTTCATAAACGCCTCTGTCTGAGTCCAGCATACAGCTCCCCTGTAATAGGCTCCTCGACCGGTAGGCTGGTGAAAGTGCAGTGCCCAACGACTGTGTGGTCCGGTATTCTGTTATTGCCGACCGTCAATGCCTCTTCTTGCGAACGTGGTGATTCTGTCAGAGAGCGCTCCCCCTCGCTAGCATTGCTGCTTTCCTCCTTGACTGCACCCCACATGACGGCCTTGATACTCGGTCGATCATCTTGTGGAGGCGGGTGGCACGCAGCGCTGATGGCGGCACTGCAACTGCCCGCGAGGGGGATGCCGACTTTTGGATACCGCCGACAGCCGTTTACCACGCCTGCCAGCAGGACGAGCGAGCCAACAATGATTGTCACCACAATAGCCATTGGAGAAAATCCGCAGGCCACCATACTATCATACGGGTCCGGAATGTTGTCGTAGGTGTAAGCTTCGAGGACGATGAGGAAGATCGACTGCGAAACAAGCCAGTGCAAGACAGCAGATACGATCATGAGAGGAACTCCGTATTTATAAGGTAGCTGAAGTCGATAGGTAGAGCGCTGTAGCCCAGTACGGGACGTGACACGCAATGGCTTCCTCTCGGTGGAGTAGCCGATCCATTCCTCAACCAGAAGTTTGCAAGTCCATAATCCATTGTACGCGAAATACAAGAAGGACAGAACGAGTTGGGCGACATTAGCCACGAGGACATTGCTCACAATGCTTTGATTGTACCACTCGAGTCTCGCAGAAGTATCAACACTGCCAAATCCTGCGGCGAACAAAGAAACCCCAGCGTTACTTCCATAGGCACTCATTGATGCTGCGCCCATCCGGAGGAGGATTGCAGCTGTAACGAGGGTGATAATACAAGAAATGGACACTGTGAACCAACGCAAGCGACTGGCAGAGGCAAATCGCCTATGTCTTCGCTGATAATAGTACTGAGGATCGAAGCAACTGTTAGATCCTTTTTGAAGCTCCGATTTCGAGATGAGGCATTTGCCATTGGTTGTGGGATCTGGTATCGCATTATGTCAGCCATCATGGAGCGGTATAAACATGTCCAGGAATCCCGAGCAGAAAGTGGATGCTCGAGTGCGTCCTGAATGACCAAGAGTGTGCAGACGGACCTGGAGAAACCACGGGTACTGACCTGGACTGTCCAAGAACGAGGCAAGGGCGTCTCCCAAAGTCACCAAAGGACGAGGGTCTAGTCTGCAAACTATATAGCCCATGCAGATCACCTTAATAAGGTTGCATGCAATGACACCAATTAACAGTCCCACGGTAAAGCCCACCTTGCAATGCTGATGAGCTTTGATTCCAAGGCAATAGGAGACTGACAGTTTGTATCCGTCCGTTGCCTCAACATTTATAGATCTCCCATTGCAAGTACTATCTCCATCATTACATATTAGCTTGGATTGTTCGCTTGAACCTAGGAGACTTGAATCTAGGACATTGAAAAGCGAATTGTTGGTGCTAGCAGCCGTGGTGATTGCCAAGCCATCGCCCCAAATCGATATGAGGGGGTTGCTTCCATAGGCCTTTTGGCAGTCTGGATTCTCCAATCTGACCACAGAGGTCGACGTCCTCAGACCTTCTAAACGGGTAACTATGGTCGGAATCTCATAACCAGCATTCCATTCGGCTAGATCATAAGATGCACCTGCGAGGAAATCGCTTGTAACGATGAACAACATAGCGTCGGACAGAGAAGTACTTGAATAGATGACACTGTTGTACATCAGGTGCAGCGGCACTGAGGAAAGGACCAGGCAGCACCACAGAATCTTCCTCGGCCAAGAAATGAATCGGAGGTTGCGGATACTGGGTACTCCAATATCCATCCATAAATTCTCGCGATGAGCTTTGTCAATATCGGTTCGCGTCGGCGCAGAAACACACTGCATACTGTAGTTACTTGCCCCCAGTAGTAGTGTGCTCAAGATGTTGATTAAYAGGTGWAGCCACAAGTCCAGACGCTTCACTTTGTCACAGTCTCCTTCATATAAAATTGAAAGGTTACCGGCAACTTTATGCTTGGACATTGCGGTAATACATGCCACAACGTTGATGAGTAACACGACAATGGACGAGATCATGCCGAGAAGGATTCCAAAATGGTGTCCATCTCGCCAGGACGGTTTCACCCGCTCTGGAGGCGGGGCTTGTACACTTGTGATTCCAATGTCAGGAAGTCGTATGTACTTATCGACAGATTTGTGCCCAGGGAGTCCTTTCCGATTGAGGATGCTGTGCTGGATTGAGCGTATTGGATACGACAACCTAGACGTATAGACCCACCTTGAGATCAGTGCTTTTGACATCTTGGCGGTCGCGTGAGGTATGAAAGGGGCGTTGTCATTAACAAAGGTGCCACTCAGGTGTACTCGTATTCATATGCGCGCGCCAGCGGATGGCATTTTCGAGTCTTCGGATTGGACGTATGAGACAATAAGAGATCTCAAAAAGTATCAACAAGAAATAGAATCGTGTCCATCAATAAATATTAAGGAGCCCCCCACGATCAGCTTACGTTATGCAGTCAGAAGAGTCGTCCAGAATTTCACCAATGAGCTTTTGACAGCTAGCGCCAGGGTGCAGTCTCCGAATCGCCAGACCCTGTCGGAAGGCTACAAGACGCATGTGTACGGAACAGCAAGCGTCTCTCTTTTACTTTGCCTGAACTGTTCTAGATTTGTGCATGCCGGTCATCATGTTTCGCGTAGCAGAGAAAGAAGGTCGACGAATCAAAAGCTGTGTGTGTGGGTATTGCGGTTATTGGTCACGCAACCGTTGACATTGCTGCATGTTTCAAGGAGAAGTTGCTGCGGGGTTGTTGAACAAGTCCGCTCGCCAACCGATGGTATGCTTCTCGAGCAGATCAAGGCGTAAGTCTGAAACATTTCGAGTTCTCGCAGGCGCCCTCGTTAGATGGCACCCAACGAGTGGGTCCCGACGACGACGTGACAGCCAGTCATGAAAGGCGTCCTAGCACGAACGTAATGACCGGACTTTAATTGCCCGAGGTAGGACGCCGCCATCGCTTCAGCAATTGCGACTCATTATCAGTAATCACGATGAAAATGTGATGCAAGCATACGGTGGAGAGAGTGATGAGCCTGGTAAGATTCAAATTACCGATGCGGTCCGGTTCAGCTTACCGCTATCCCGCAAATGGAATAGATCTTCCCTGGCTCTTTCCCTCATAATAATATTTGTTTCAGCCTCATCTGTCTATCAAGTTTTCGAACCACTCAGCCGATGTCTCGTGGCCATCATGCTCCTGTGCCGCTAAATCTACCATATCGTGTCATCCCATCTCGAGCCTTAAGCCATCCATCTCATCCATTCTCCTGAATATCTGCTTAGCTTCCAGTCGAAGCCTCCACGTAGGTCCCTGCAGTGAAAGCTACCGGATAGGGCATGCCATCACGAACAACATCCACTCATGCATCATCTTCCTGACTCAACTCCCTCGCGTCGTAGAACAGATCGATCAAGCATCCACTGCTCCATGCTTGTGTCGGAGACTGTGCGAACATCGTCAGCCCCAGCACATACAAGACACATACCCTCAAACAATCAACCAAACAAGACGAGATTGATCATGGACTCACCGAATCTCTACAGAGCTCTCCTCCCTTGTTCGTCAGCTCTGCCAGCCCCGCCCARGGACTCTCMTCAATCGCCTTCTTACACCCCTCCAACCGYCGCGTAACCTGCTGAAACGCTTCGGTCCTCTGCTCCGCGCTCACCTTCCCATCCTGTTCCCTCCGCCGTATCAAATCGAATTTCAGCATCGCCCTCAGRAAATAGCCTGTCGGCCATATCCATTCGGGACCCTGATGATAGTTTCTACCTTTGCTTGTTGCAAAATTGTCGCTGTCTTCGGAGTTGATGTAGTAAGGATGGTAGTTGAGGTCCGAGGGGTCTAGGGTAGCCATACCGGTGGGTCCCCGGATAACCTTGTCGGCGAGCTCGATGCAGGACATTGCGTGGGCGGGATCGAAAAGAGAAGGAGCAACGGTCATGGCGATGGGGAAGTTGGCGCGGAGTTGGTAGTCCTCATATTCCTTGCCCGAGCGATAGAGGTCTTTGTAGATGCCTCGGCGGTTGATGATGGAAGGGTTGACGTCGTATTTTGGGTCGTCAGCGGGATCGGTGGGGATGTAGTAGCATCGCTCGAAGTTCGCTTTGATGAGCTTAGCCCAGTCGGCAAAAGAGATCGTGGTGCCGTCCGCCTTTTTCACATGGCTGTAGCGGTATTTGCCCTTRTCGTAGAGACCTGAAAGCCAGGTCAGGGTGCTGTAGAGGAGACCSGTGAGTTCGATGGCGGCCCCATCTCGAGGGGTTCCTGGGATGCCTTTACTGCCAGCTTTTTCCGACTCGCCCATCTTGTCCATCCAGGTACCGCAGTTGTATTGGTTTCCACCAAAGATGAGGCCAGTGGTCCARTCGGGTTTGATCCGGATGTTAAAGCCTTCAGATCGCATTTGCATGTCCARGCCAGTGCCGGCGTTGGCTTCGCGGAATGAGATACCGGTGGCATGCCGTTGCATTGCCTCTTGAATGATGTCTTCGATCGTTGACTCGGCTTGATAGGCTCGTGAGTCCTCGACGGARAAGTAGGTGTCATCGAATGGCAGRAARCGGCGGTGAACRTAATCCTTCATTATCTCCATACCATCAGGTGCCATATTGGTATAGTCCTGAATGTTCTGCAGGAAGAACCAGATTGCGTCCCGGGCGTTGTAACGCGGAGCCCGGCCATCACTCAGAAGGTTAGGCACCATGCCATGCTTGAGGACACTGGCGAATGCTTTGATATGCGTCTTGGCGTCGTCGTACCTCCCAATGCCCAAGTAAAGGCCCCTCAATGCAATGAAGATGTCTCGACCCCAGGCCCTTGCCCAGCTGGTCGTGAAGTGAGGCAACCCGGCAGCCAGTGATGGCACCGTTTCATTTGGTACCAGAGAAGCTGATTTCACGGTCCCGCTCATCTGGATGCTGGTCATTGCAAGACTTTGTAGGAACTTTTGGCCATGCTGCACATTATCACCGAGTAGTTCCATGGCTCGGTCCCATGACGCATAGTATGCAGTCTTGATGACCAGGGCGAAGTATCGAGGAAGGAGGGAGCTTGGGACCGTTCGGAGAGCCTGAAATCTTGCAATCAACCATTCCGTTGGATCTATTAGGTTAGGTCGTTTGTCTCGCTTTGCAATACGCTGTAGTCGATCAATGATATGGTCAAAAGCCCACGTGCCCTCTCTCAGATGGCTGCATATCGGATGTCCGAGGTCATTGTCTTTGATGACGAGTTTCAGAACACTCCACCAACCTTGAAGACCTGCATAAACGAGTGAACCATGGCCTGGGATCGTATAGACTCCTTCATTGCCTGAGCTGGAGTCGCGCTCTTCAGCTTCACACCGATACAGCAGAAAGTTCAAGTCCAAGAGGTCGAGCGAGGAGAAAGCTTCCGTAGCGCCAGAAGTGACGAATTTGTCCAACCCTTCGACATGCTCTGTGCTGGGTATCCAAGTCTCAAACAATGCAATACTGCCCGGTGGAAAAGATGCTGGCATAGTCAGGACTGTTTCATGTTTGGCTGGATCAATTCCCACGCCGTCCAAGTCAACCACTTTGGCTGGCAGGCCATTGAGGAAATTCTTGTCCTCCTCACAGACTTTCTTGGCCTCCTCAGATGTATCGACCTCCAACTTCCAGCAACCTACCACTTTGGCTTCGGTGCCTGCAAGGTGTACAGGGGCCAGATTGCCATGACCCTCGCCATAGCCAGGATATGCGGTATGAGCAGCGAGGAAATAACCATTTCGAGTCATCGGATGCATTCGGTGGATAGTGATATACTCCCCTTGATGATCGATGAAAGTCTCGTCATACCCTTCCTTCCCCATCATGGTGTGCAGTCGATTGAGCAGCTTCTTAATGCCGCCTATACCGCCGCCGCTTGCGCCGATATTCACCTCGCCATCAGAGGAGCTCGAAGTGTACAGCCGCTTATCCGAGACTATATTGACAGCTTTCGGATAGACTTCATCAAAACCCATGACGCTTCCTGTAGCGGAAGCACACATGTTCACGAGAGCAGCGGTAGGTAGAGTGTCTCTGGCATCGCGCTTCTGTGTTGGCATTTCATTGTCGTGGGTGCAGTCCATGAACAAGGCATGGATTGGGCTTCTCTGGATGAGCTGGACCTTCTCGGGTTGCACCTTTGCCGTCCCGCTTACACCATTTGTCCCAGGTTTCGAAGGTGGGCTTCCTTCATTATGAGAGACCTCTTCCACGTCAAAGCTGCCGATTGGTCTTCCAGCATGCATATGTACTAGTCGACTCAATTCCTGCGTGCTCCAAGCTTGCATGGCTTCGCGTATGAGAGAGCTGATACCTAGTCTCTTGACAAAGACGTAGTCCATTTCTTCTGATCCAGTGAAGAGCTCTGCAAAGACGGCAAGATTCGGTCTTACCGCCCTAGCCTCGTCCAACAAATATTCCGCGACATGGATTGGTGTCGAGTGGCAATTGTCGATTCGGAATCCGGCAAAGTACTTTGCCATGAGGCGAGTGTACTTGGTCATGAAGTCCCACAGGAAGGGATTGTCCGCAGGTGAATTGCCATACCGCAGCTTGACGCAATCTGACCAGACAATGACTTCTCGTCGCAGGTAAGCTCGAGAATCCGACCCTGCATGATCTTTCAGTGCATTCGCGGCCCAGATCCAACCGTTGTTGGCCAGAGCTAGGCTTTTCGGGCTATGCTTCTGCGTTGTTGCATTCTCCGGAAGCCTAGTAAAGTAGCTTTCAATCAGTGGACTCGACTTGCTGATGGGACCCATCTTTGGTCCATCATCGTCAAGTCGCAAGTATCGGACCCGGTCAAAAACCTGCTGTGAGACTACAGCCATGTCAGAATCGTACTGCTTGTAGAATTCGACATTGATGGCATCGAGAATATCTCTCAAGGCGCCTGCTGCGGCGCCTTGAACCGAAGGCATGGAGCTGAATGGGCCATAGATGGCAGCCAAAAGCCCTGCTGCAGATTTCGCATCGGCCTTGCGATGATATCGAGGCCCAAGGCCTTCGGCGCCCACAAATTTGGCGGACAAGAGGTAATTGGCCTTTTGTTCTATTGACCAGCCTTGAACCCCATCCAGAGTGCCCTCTGGAACCGTCGCCTCAGGCCACGCTGCAAGGGCATCTCGGACGCCTTGATCGACGTCGATGACAAAGTATTGATATAGATCCAGCTTCTTGATCACATGCTCATGCATGCCTGCAATGACTCTAGACAAGTCACCGGCCGACTTGAGGTCGGTCGGCAGGTTATATGTTTCCAGATCCTCCCCAAACTTCAGCAAGGCGGTATCAAGTTCAAGGGCAGATTCCATCCAAGGCGCCGTTTCGATATTGTATCCCGCTTCTGGATGCTCCTCGAGCCACTTGCTATTGTTTGCCGTGTGATTCCAGACGACATCCGTCATACCAAGTAGACCTTGCTGTTGTTCCATCTTCAGAATCATTGCGGCGATGTCCTTCTCCCCATTTGTAAAGTACTCGGGGTCAAAGCGACATTGGTCGTAGAGGCTGTACGGTGAAYGCGAAGCACCACGCTCGACCAGCGGCGTGAAATGAACCATGTTGTATTCCCTGCGAGCGACGCCCTCAAGATGCTTGTCCCAGCTCTTTGGAAAATCACCCATGAATCTGGACACCACAGAGAAGATCGAAAGAGCGTCAAGCGGTATGGTCTGATTTCCGAGGCTCAATTTTGGGGAGACATCGATGTAGTAGGTAGGCGTTCGCGTGGGTGTGGGCGCAGGTTTGTCTGATGCGGAGAATTGGGGAAGGGGAGTATAGGTGGTATAGAAGGCAAAGGCGCCGGCCGTTGTGATGGGCACATCGATCTTGAGGGTGCCATTGAAGTCAGGGTATAGCCTGAGTTTCTGTCAATGGGGGGAGAACGACGCGGGAGAAAGCATTTACTTATGTTCCTGGTAATTATCACGCTGAAAACTACTCCCAGGTCTAGGTATGTTAGTCCACAGGCTGCCCTGACGACAGATAGATGAAGTGCCCTCAATCTCAAAGCGCAATTGGTATGGGGGATCTGATGGAGGAGGGAGGTAGATGTATTCATTAGGCACGTCGGGAGCTCCGGCATCGTTCAATCGTAAGAGATAAACATCTTTGATCACCGTTCTTTTAGGTTCATGGACCGTCATGGTGGATTCTGGTTGGGAGAAGAAAGAAGTGCAAAGGCGAAAGAAGCTATGATCATAAAGCGAATTGATTGGAAGGTAGGAATGGATAATGTATGAGAGTCTGTGAAGCAGATGATGGCAGAAGGGCACAAGAGCAKTCATCAGAGCGACATGGACKCATTTCCATACATYAATGATTCAATGGCAGTAACGACCCAGCACGACCCGCATCACCAGCAGATTTTCATTGTTTTGTTGAACCTKTTTGAATCGCCTTCGGCAGATTTTCCGCGCCCCGTTGAATCCGTTGAATAGGGCTGCAGCCAGTCACTAACTCATCACGGCGTAGCTCTAGGGTTGASACTTTACGACTTCCATCCCCCACCGCCTCCAGAATGYKTTCRTCTTCCATGCTGGCCACTYSAATCGTYAATGAGGACGTGACTCGTTTYCGWCATCCTCGRCGCGTTTYTCATAAGATTACCCCCTTATYTCATYGATCTTTGTGATCYGTGACGAYATATTCGAAGTKGRAARGAAGCAAAWACAGTGTCKTGACGATCTTCAATTGCACTCGATGCCAGCCCCCTGATACCTCCACTACCCTCCTTGGCCCAATTCCCCCACCTCTGAAATCCTACACAACATGCTCCCCATCGAGCCCGGCCATACCTTCTCCAGCCTTGCCGACTTCAAAGAAGCTCTGCGACAATGGGCCATCGAGTGCAATTTCACRCCCCACATCCTCGACAGCGACAGCCATCGTGTTCGCGCCGGCTGCCGCTCTTCGCCCGATTGCCCCTTTCGCATCCGGGCCAACTACAATGCCAAGCGAGGTGACGCTCGTGTAACCATTGTGGAAAATGTYCACACCTGCGGACTGACTGGSCAAGGGCCGGCCCATCAAAATATCAAGCGCGCCGAAACGGGAAAGATGAAGTTCCTGATGGAAGCCGTCCCCAGACTGATGACGGTGACTGCGGAAACCACCATACCCAATATCATTGAGGTGGTTGAACGACACTATGGACAGCAGATYCCCAAGAGACAAGCMCAAAARGTCAAGGGAGCGCTGGTACAGAGAGTGAAAGGGCCTTGCMGGCATTGCCATCGCGTCGGTCATACWCGCCGATATTGTCCGCAATTAAGGTCCACCATGCCRGAACAGAACCCAACATTCAGGCACTATGAAATCCCGACAAGTCAAGATGCATACAACAGTAATATACGGGCTGAGCGGGGTGATGGTGAGAGCAGGGACAATCATGACGATGGATACGAGAAYGAACCCATGGACAACAACTTCGACGGGGATGCCTCCATGGATTACAGCAACGGACAGGATGAGCCTCCAAACATGTATCATCAGTCTCCCCAGCAGCTRGAAATMCGAGCTCAACCMGTCGARTACCCCAATGGTCAGGATGTACCGCCTGAGACCCCCCAACAACAATCGCGGCCCCATCATAGATCAGATTTCCCAGGCATCCTGCTGGAAGCGGTCGCCGAGCACAACGAGCGTCGTCTGCCTCATCCCGTGTACGAGACGCCCGTCCCGCCACACCTGAATGCCATGCGACTCTCCACCATCACCAATGCTGTTGTCGAACCGAGTCTGGTGTCGTCTGACGCCAGCCGTTCGGCACCAGAACTCCCAGGAACGACGTCTGACAGTCCTGGTATCCCACCTGATGCAGCCAAGCCTGCCTCTCCGCCAGCAGTCTTGACACCTGCGCAAAAGCGAAAGGAAGCCTCCAGACTGATGAAACAAGCTCAAGAATTGATGCGACAAGCTGTTGCATTGAATGAGGAAGCCGACGATGAGCCATGAAATCACCACAATTCTACTGAGACTACCAACCCATTCAGCGGTTTATGAGCTCATCTATGAATCGTCGGCGCTGTCCACCCGATCTCGAGCAAGTGAAGCTGCCATGACATATTGTCGATAAAGCTCATCTACTCGATCAGCGGCAGAAAGCGGAGTGCGGGTCATGCTCCAAGCAAGCCCGAGTGCAGAAGCACGTTGGATCCAAAATATGGTCCAGAGTCACGATGATTCAGGAAGACAAGAAGATTTTCTTTTCTCTRAAGGCTTCCGTAGGGCCGTGGATGGAAAAAGAGACTGGAGCAATGGAGCAGCATCTTGTCCAGCTTGGTCAGAGGGCATCAGCCTTGCGCCCGAGAGTACCAACGAAGGACTTTTGCCAGGCTATCCAAGCTTTATGGGGAATGGATGCCCAATGCAATGAAATAATGTGCCATGAGGCGAATGGAGGAATCGCAGGGCGGATACTAGTTGGCATGGGGATGCGCACGATGCTGCTGAAGATATGTGAGGATGACGCCTGGTTCTATGTAAATCTCACAGGACCTGAACAGATGGAATGGCGGTCATCACGTCAGGATAATGCAATCATGAGGTGTAAAATGCATGTGATCACATCTATTCCTCGATACAGGCGGGATGTTCTAAAGCGGACAGTCATCTACCCTGCGATATCTCTCCTCCAACCCTGTCGCTCAGCATTTCCTTCCCGTTTCTCCCCCCCTCCTCTAATCATCCACCTCCTCCGTCTTCTCTCTTCCCAACCATTCTCCATCCATCCATCCATCTACCCCCCCTATTCTCCCCACGCCCCCCCCTCATCTCGCATTACTAATCCCAAAAACCAAAACATCCGTCGCCCCCACCCCAGTCAACTCATCCATCACCACCGCCACCCGTCCCTTCTCCACCATCGAGCTCACAGCAACCCACTCGCGATCCTCGAGCGCCGTGATCGTCGGCGCCCGTTTCCCGGGCGTGATTTTCGTGCCCCGATCGAGCAGACTCCTTGGAATGTTGTATTGGCAGAGGATGTACTTCTGCGCTGTGATGACGCCGCGGATCCGGTTCGTGATGAGGTCGATGAGGGGGGGGTTGGAGGGGGCGCGGGATTTGATGAGGAYGGCYGTGGAGGCGAGGACGGTGGCGATGGGTTTTAGGTTGGCGGCTTTCATGGTTTCGCCGGATTCTGTGGTGGGTCAGAGGGGGGGGGGGGAGGTCAGGGGAATGGTTTGATTGGGCAGTGCTGGTGAGAGGGGAGCGGGCTCTAGAGGAGGAAACGGCGAAGGAGGGGATGGGGGAATTTGAGGGAAAAGGGGGGGGGAGAGAGGGAGAGAGAATGTTCACAAACATACCAACMARATCCACRATCCCRTCCGCCACCCCCAATGCACATGCYGCTTCCACGCTGCCSCCCACGTATTTGATCCGCGTCYTCAACTTCCTCCGCTSTATCCTKGCCRKGGACTCAGGTGTGGCTTCTCGCTCCTYGAACAGCGAATCCTTCACCTCCTCCGCCGCGTGCGCCTCCTCAAGATCTCGAAAGTATTGCTCCGTCACGCCSACRAAACTGGTCACCACGTTCTTCCCGATCAACTGGGATGGGTGGTCGATGGATCCGCGCTCGGGGGCTTGCGCYTGGAGCTTGCAGTGGCCGAACCCGAGATCCATCACTTGTTCGACGCCTTCGTTGGTGTCTTCGGGATTTTCTTCGTGGTCGAGGGTCACGCTGTCGAGATCGAGGGATGATGACGTGGTGGGGGTGTCGTGTGATGGTGTGGAGTATGAATCATTGATGGCGTGCCTCTGCGCATCGGTCATGTCCTTCAATCCAATCCCTTTCCTCTTGGGGGTCCCCTGCCTCGACCCTTCCAGCTCCCTCCGATTCTTGGCCAATAGGGCATCATGTTCCGCAACCTGATCTCCGCCAGTGATGCCCAAATCGACTCGCCCTTCTCCAACGAAGGTCGGGATGTCGGCCGCGGGTAGGAAGATCAGCGCAAGCGGGAGGTTCTTGACGAGGGCGATGTCGAGGCGGGTCTCGCGGCGGAACTGGATGTCGCTGCCTTCGAGGAGGGAGAGGGTGGGTTGTTGGAGTCGTCCTTCTGTGGATCGTGTTAGAACATTGAGAGGCATTGTGGGGGAAGGGATGGATAGGATGGGGAGAGTTGATAGCCCGGGAGGTAGGGGGTTGGATATGAAAGAACGTACTCTTTGGAACGGCGAAGAGGAGGCGACCTTCTAGGCTGAACCAAAATCATGCACCGCATCAGCTTCATCTTTGAAGGTACAGACTAGCATTGGGGTGAGGAAGGGCAGTGGGGAAACGCACTGATTCACCAGATCCATCGTGGAACAGCTTGCTGGCGGGAGTAAGCTCCTAGAAGGGGATGAAGGTTCCTTTTCTCCGCCGACGGTCCTCGAACTCAAGCCGCGTGATGATATCCCAATGCCGCCCTCACACTCGTGACTCACAGCTTGCAACAGATTCAGCTCCCACTCAATCACTGCAGAGCTCTTTGCAACGGCGACCTTCCTCGCCACCGACCACAGTACTGAATCATTCGCTTTTTCCAAGCTCTTCCAAGTCTTCACTGTATCAATTGACCACTCCAACCACCCCGAAACTCTTACAAAAATCGCACACCGCCGAATTCGCGAAATGACGTATTGCACAATCCAGCCCTAGTCACCAGCCCTAAGCGCGGCTTGGCATTTAAATCCATCTCATCGCGAAAACCTTCCGCCGCCGCACACAAGAGAAATCGCACGACCAACGACGACAGCAACCCTCCACAACACCACCCTCCACACACTCCATCTGACCTCATCTTCCATCGCGCAAACATACACACACACAACACCCTCCCCATCCCCCACCCGTCACAGAAACCAGTGAAAGGCACGATGGACTCCGGCAAAATCCCCGTCAARCTCGTCAAAGTGACGAGGGTGCTCGGTCGTACCGGTGTGTGCTGCCCTG
>MSTJ01000336.1:0-17740 GCA_001956345.1 Ramalina peruviana | reverse complement strand
GATTGTGATGGGATCGTGTGATGAGGATGGAGGCTTGGGACTACTGGGTCAGGGTTTTCTCCCCTTCGACTCTCGAAAAACTTTAGGTCTTTCTGCATCGGCGGATGAAGGAGCGATACTGTACAATCTTACTTTACAGAGACGACCTGGCGCTAAAGACAAGTATTGTGGAAGAACCCAAGCTTCGCAGAACGAGCAAAAGCGCTTGTCGCCGCGTTTCCATCATTCGTAACAGCCTGTCCAACACGTACCAACGTCATTCTCACTTCTGCGCCGACTCCTGCCTCGCCAGGTAATACGTGATGAGCCGCTTCTGCTCATTGCTCGTGCCGGCCAGCAATTCCCAAAAGCGGTTGTCCTGTACAAATGGCCGGATCGCAAGGATCATCTCCAGCGCCGCTCGCCGAATGTTAGGCTTCGAATTGGCAAGGAAGTCGTTCCCAACGTGGCCCAGCCTCTCCAGGTCAGGCGTTTCACCTTTCCTGTGACACTGTGCGAGGAGACCTGAGAGGGTCCAGAGCGCCATTGCCTGGTTGTCTTTCGATCGATCCACCTCCAAAAGRTCCAACACCGCAGACAGGGATGCATTCGGGTGCTCGTCGCCCTCAATGATCTCTTCGATGGTCTCTTCGAGGCCAGCAACCATGTGCGTTGATGGATGGTAATGCTTGCGGGTCGTAATGATCGCGCATATTGCTTGAGGAAAGAAAGGTTCGAACCATTGATGCTGATTTTTCAGCAGCAGCTTGATGGCAACCAGCATTTGAGTTTTGACGTCCTGGTCACGGAGCGCGTCTGGGACATCCTTGAATTTTGGGGATGCTTCGAGAAACTCAAGCAAGGGCATCAGCAGCTCTTGAAACTTGTAGCCATCTTCCCACACGTCGTCAGGCGCGTGTCTGATGACTGATTGCAGTTTACGAAAGCCATGCACGTCCAACGATCGTGCTTGAATACGAAYGATAGCGCTGTCCATGATCTTGCGAGCTACCATGGGGTTTTCGATTCTCTCTGAATTGTCAACTTTCTTGACTTCGCTCCGAGAAAGATCTTCCCATTGCTTTTCCGTGATGGCCTGGTACTCCTTCCTCTCATGATTAGGTCGCAAGTCCCCGAGCTTGCTAGGACTAGACGGCTCTACCAGGACTTTACGATTGCTGCTAGCCGGCTCGTTGACCGGAAGCTCACCGAGGGCTCGAGGCGTCCGAGGGAATACTGGCGTAGGCTGTGTAGCGCCAGAGCCATCGGATACTGGATCTTCATATACCTTTAATGGTCGCTGATCTGGAGTGCCCAAAGCTCTAATTTGCAAATGCTCCTTCCTGCTCGCCAGGTTRCGAGGGCTCATCGAAATCCGCTGTGCACCTTGCGYAGGGGAACCACTGCTTTCCTTTGGGATWGGTTGGTTGACCGGCCGGGAGGCTTCGTCATTGATAGAAAGATTACTGACATCAAGGGCAAGGGTGTTGGGCGTGATAGAATGCCGGCTRGGGGAGGAATGATTACTCAGTATAGGATTGTCACGGTTGAAGTCTGCRCCCGACGTGACCCCTTTGTTGAGATCGGGGATGACCATCGTGAAGTCTTCTGCAGCYTTAGTGGGACTCGTGTCGGCGGAAGGTGGCTTCTTATCAGGCTTGGACTTCGCTGGACTTGTCGCAGGACTGCTGGCTTTCCGCGGAGCGAACTTAAAGGCACTGGCGGCTAAGCCAGGAGTCTTTGGTCTAGGTCTCGCAGGGCTGTTTGCCGGGCTTCCTTTAGGCGTCTCTGCCCTCGGAAGTTTACTTGCTGGAGCATCTGCGGTCACTGGTCGTGCATTGTCTGCTCGACGTCGAGGACGGACTGGTGCGGAAGACAAGGTACCGACTGACTGTGATGATACGTGACGAGAACTTGTGGACATGGCAGTTGCCGGCCGCGGAGGCGCAACAGTCTTGGTCGGAGACACTGTGCCAGCGGCAGATCCGGGGCGATCAGCTATACCTCTGTGTGCTGCCTGGGCCCTCTTTTGGGCTGCAATCGTCTCCTTGATAGAGGGGCGTGTTGAGCCTGCACCTACGCTYTTGGAAAAGGCCGGCTTTCCGCTTGGTGCWGCAGCCACGGCAGCTAMTGAAGATGCCGGGATCGGATGGGGATTGGCAGAATGCTTCACTAGCATGTCCTGATGAGTTTGAGACAATCCAGCCATGATCCTGCCGTCTTGTGAGTATAGATGTACCCAGTAGAAAATCCTGTTAGACTTACGTCTCACTTCTGTCCCCCCAAATCTTTGCAAAAGTCCAGTAGACTGGCCGCATATTTTCGCGGACAGTTGGATTGCTATCGTTTAGACCATTCTTGACCGTCTTCTCAATGAKGTCGATTCCACCCGAGTGCTCAATTGCAGATCTAGARTGGCCATGCTTTGCAAGGATGGTCTTCAGCCACCCACATGCATAAGTCCTAGGCTGCACATTCTTATCTGACGAAGCAGACTGAATGTGCTGCAATAGTCTGACATGGTAAGAAGCATGGGCCATGATGGCGTTGACAGTATCATTGGATTTCGAAGCCGATATTTTCTTGGTGTTACCACAAAGCTTGATCAGATTCTGGAGTAGGATCTCTACCATATTGTCCAGTCCGGGTCCGCAGACTCGGGCGAGGTCTTGCACAAGATGGCAGCCGATTGTACAGACTGTGGTTCGCAACGAGTTGACAGTCTTCAGGATACCGTCCAGAAGYGCCTTGATGCTAGTCAGGAATATAGTGCTGTATTCATGAGGAGCGTTCCCTTTGGTGATGCGCCGGAGCTTTTCGATGGACTTCTCGCGCTTCAACCAGTTTGACTCGGCTTCTTTTCCATCAAACCAGGGATGCATCTCTCGGAAAGTGTCTTCAAGGTCTCGYACTGATTCAATGTACACGGGTGTCAGTTGGGCAGCTTCCTGCTCAGCTACAGACATAGGCTGAAYCTCTGGAGAGGGMGCTTCTGTAGTCTTGGACTGGGTGCTCAGAGGAGCTTCCGCGTGCATGTCTACCCTGGAATGCGATGTAGGCATTGCTTGCTGATCCRCTGATGGGGCGATGCGAGGATTGATCGAGACACCGAGCTCTGTTAGTACGTACGATTCAATACCCTTTCTCACCCCCTTCTCGGCCATGACCTTTTGGAGATCCTGCTTCGATTTTGTACTGGAGTCGTGGAAGATYCGTATGATAGTCGACTGAGCAGTTTGGCGAACTTCTCCATCTGAATCCTCCAGACAGCCAACCAGATTGGGTACAAAGCTTCTGAAGAGCATTCCCTTCTCTGTGGCGGCCGTTGCTGTCCACTGCAAGGCTGATCGCTTTGTTCTCGGGTTCTTGTTTGGGAGAGCAGTGTCTCTCACGAATGATTCAAGATCTTTGCGTGAAGCGTCGTTCACAGTATAGAAATCGGCGAGAGCAGCCACGGCCCTTTGTTGCAATCTGACCTTCGGATCTCCAAGGCGTTCCAAAAGGACCGGAAATAACTTGAGCGTATTGGAGTGCAAAGCATTGTGATGATCTTGTATCATCAAGCGCTTCGTAATGTGACCAAGTATGGAAAAGCCGGCATCGACGACATGCGGAGTAGCTAGAGCAAGTCGAACGACATGAAAGACCTTTGGGATAGCCGAATCGGGACAGTGRCGATGCTTGATCTCTTGCTTGAGGGTGGTGAGACGGCTCAGCTTTGTCTCTATAGGAACGTTGTGTTGCTGCAGGGCAGACAAAGCTTCAGTCGCGAGATTCTCCATGTTTGATGTGAGGTCCGAAATAATTAGGCGGAAGGCGCTCAGGCTACCGAAGCCGCTCCAGGGGAAGAAGGCAAGACGTGCGAGACCGCTCTAGCTAGACATAGCTTTATGGTATGGCTGAGGGGTTGTTGGTAAACAGTCAGTTAAATCGCAGAGCAGAGCCGCAATGAATATCGCGAGACTTCGTCGAACCGTAGTAGGCCGTGCCGCCGTAGCCAATTCTTAGAGCATAGTACGTGCGATAGCAAGTTCGTATTGCAACTAGAGCAGAGGAGATTGTTTAATGACTGGCTCAATGGCAAGGCCTCAAAAAGCAGCGCGTTAGTACTCTGTTATAAGGCGCCTGTACGGCGGGCCGCCTCGGGCCCATCTGCCCGAGGCCCGGCGCCGTGAAACCTAAAAGTCCTACCCGCTAGGAGGGGATTACTTGCAGGCACAAAGATTCATAGAGTAGAAAAAGAGTTTGATGACTTTCCATATTCCAAGAAAATACAAATGCTGTGCGGCTGCATATGGACCGTATACCTCAGATGCTAGAAATTAGAAGTTTTTCACTTCAAACACGCAGAGTATTCGATCACCCTGTACATGGACTATGGAGACTTTCCATCTTGAAATTTGATGGTATTGTAAGACCGACCGAGGGACCACCATACAGATCTGTGGCCACTCATCAAAGGACTGCTACTTTACAGTCTCTTCAGAGTAGCGCTTTTGACCGACACCGGTCGGCTCTAAGACAACTACGGTCTCACTTCCTACCACCAATACAACCCTAGAGACGGGGCGCCCAGGAATTCGCGAGGTAAGAAGAGGCAGCGCAGTAGAATTGTTTCTGGACAAGACATCAATATTCCTTGAATGTTGGCTGCGTCTCCAACTACTCTGTTTACGAGTTTCACCGCCCCTGTCATCGCGATACACAGTGCCTGCCTTCAATATGCTTGCGCTTGCAGTCCCTATCTCAATCAAATCCCAACAGCCAACGGCACCTCCTTATCTCCTAATGATTTAGGTTCTATCACCTCATAAAGTAGCCAGAGCCTATTCTCCCTTCCCAAAAACCTATTGCCTTTAACGCCCCAAACGCCACAATCACAACATCCTAGAATCACCACATTTGCGATGGAAAACCTGAACCCTGAGTAAGAGATCTATCTATGAGGTAAACCTTAATGCACTTTGGCCCCACTTTGGCCCCACCAACACTGCGTTTGCAACAAAGAACCTGGATCCCGAGTATCCGTCTATCTGAGGCTATTCCTGACCTCTGCATGGTCCCTTTAAAACGCCCAATTACCGCCCTTGCAATGGAGAAGCTAAGCCCTAAGCAAACAGTTGATTTATTAGACGAAGCGGGGCGATTTCGGGGGTGTTCCATGCTTGTAAGAGAAAAGTTGATAATCAGTGCCCACGGGCTATGCAGGGGGTGCTTCCTGCAGTAGAGGCGGAGCTACCCAATTTGACAAGAACAATTGTCCCGTGAACCAATGATCACTCTCATATTCGTGCGTCTTCATGATCTCTCGCCACAACGGCACTGAGATTACCAGTCAATAAGAATGACACAAAATTGGGAAGGTCCGTACCCTTTTCTTTGATCTTGGGGGCTAAGCGAGAAAGAAACTCCATTTGTTTGCCGTTCAAATCGGCCATCCTGGCGATGCTCGCTGTTGTCTGTGTGGAGGTCCAGTCATGGTCAAATGGCTTTGCGCCCTTAATAAGGTGGTGAAAATGACCCAGCAGGGTTCTGGAGCCAGTGTGGATGCTATTGACTAGGGCCATAGATGTGTAGCGAACCTGAAGATTCATCACATCCATCAGGATGGGGGCTTGGTCTTACAAGAAGTGCAATCGTTTTGAGATTATGACTTACAGGTTGTCCGAACTCGATCGCAAGCGCCCTTTGCTGCCGCATCAAGAGCCCATATGTGTGCTGCAGAACATAATTCGCCAGGAGCAGGGCAAACCAATTTGACTTTTGTTGGCGTATGAAAGCTCGGAAAGAAGCTGAAGCACCTTGCTTCGCCAAGGGATGAGGATACGGTCAACGACGATTCCGGCGAATTCATAATCGAGAAATGGTGCGCGATCGAAGTGGTACTTGCCCTCATCCGGTGGAACATCAAAGGTGTCATTAATGAAGTGCCAGCCTCCTTCGATCATTCTGGCGCCTGTCCATAGAAGGATTACAGCTTGCAACAAGCTCCGCGTCTTTGGCTAAATTGAGTAAGCGTATTGACTAAGCATCGTGTTGAATCTTTCTTGACAAACCGCTAATTTCTGGTCCTGAGTGTATTCGTGGATTGCAGTGAAGAAGCTGTGGGATATGTCATCGGCATCAGTCTTTATCTTGCTCTGGATGTATCGTCCAGCGCTCTCAACAATGAATTTCTTGATGTCGACTTCGGCTCGATCAATATCGGTGAGACCCCACGAATTCTCATAAGTGTGCTTTTCTGCCTCGGAAAGCTTGGCGAAATCAATGGTGGAACGGTCGAATTTTCGAACTTGAAGACGAAGTATCGTCCCATAATCTTGTGTCAATTCGGCGATCCTGTCGCCTGGTACCCAGGATGAGACTCGGCTGATGATAGCATCATCAAGCCCCAACCTTGCCTTCGTCCAGAAAGTAATATCGGTTTGGGTACGGAACAAGGCAATGTCCACTATCCGAATATAGCGGTAGCACGGGGGCGCTGACAAACTTTGTTTAGACGCACATCTCTGGCAGATAGTTGGTGTGGCGCTATCTTCACACTGCAACGTGTCAGCAAGTCAGATCAATCAGAGAAAGTGGTATCACCTTCTTATGCTGAATCCAGCAAGCGGCACAAGCTCGAAGCCGACCAGCTCTGACTTCTGCTACAGCATTCGAATTATTCCTTATCTTCTGAATTCGTTTTCCTGGGCCAGAAGCCGCAGTCTGTCTTGCGCGCCGCCTTTGCTTTGCGTATTGAGCTTGTACTTCTTGGGTTTGCGCAACAGAAAGTTCAGCATCCTCTGATCTTACGGTGTCAGGTATAATCGGGAGCAGGTCAGCCGGGGTTATAACTGGTGGCTCGATGGACAAAGGCGGTGTCCCTATGTTTGATGTAGGTACCGTTTGATTCTGAGCTGCATTCGGTAACCCCCAGTAGTCCCAATCAATGACATCGAGACCTTCCTGGAAGCCAATACCTGCGGCGTCGTTAGTGGCAAGATCCGAAAAGCCATCATGAACATGGTTGGCGGAGAGGTCAGCAGCTTGAGCGTTAGGATTTGCAAGCGATTCGACGGGTTGCATATCGGTATTGACCTGCGCAGAAGAAGTATTTGGCATCAAGGTCGGATCAGAATTCGTTTGAGAATCGAATGTCTCGGTCTCATAGATCTGCCTCGACGGCTGGTCGATCATCGCTGGATTCATTCCAAGGTCATCCAGGCTCGATGTTGCTAAAGGTATACCGATGTTCGCTGCTTCATTTGCGAAAGGGGCACCGTCCAGAGATTCAGAAAATTCGAAGGCTGGAAAGCTCACAGTATCTGGAGCCTTGCCAGATCCACTTGCACCTGGGTCTCTCGGAAACTCCTGCATATTTTCCCACATCAGGCCGTGCGCTTGCTCCCTGCCCATGCCGGCTTCTCCTGACGTCTCAGTTTGGGTCTCAACAGGTCTCGCATCTCCATCTTCTGCAGTTGCTCGTATGCTTGCATCGGCTGCTGTTACAAGGCTGCTGTCTGGAGCGCTAGATTCCAATCCCTGGGGTGATGAATCGCTTCGTGATACAGTGGTAGGAGGTGAGCTTGTAAGTAATGACAAGGATGCTTCAGGATGTCGCTGTCGAGTCTCTGCGAGCTTGATCAGGTCAGAGAGCTTGCAACCTAGTCGTGGGGCCGCAATTTGAAAGGCCAGCAGCTCTTCAGCAGTGAAGCCAGTAGGCGTGCTGGTCGGCTCAGCTGCCTCGTGGTCGTTGAGAAAGCGAAGCATCTCAGTCGGCGTGAGTCTCTAAAATCATGATCTCGGGTTGAGGAGACCAGTTGGCACTTTGAATGCTTCATAATGAGATTGCTGGTCGGATCACACCGCATGGGGATGCCCAACGCTAAAAAGTCGGAACAGCCAGGTTATGGTAAAATGGTAGCCTTGAACCAACTTAGGCGTGCAGAAGTCGGAATACAGAACAGAAGCTACGACTCTGCTTTCGAAGACCATAGATAGTGCCCATGCCTCGAAGAAGATTTCGCAAACGTACCCTCCCTCAAGAAATCGGAGTCATCATCACAAGACTCTCAAACAATGAACATCGCCTCTGATCTGGCTCCGAATTATTTGTTTTGCTGTGCGGGCTTCATTCCGCTCCCAGATACTCATGGCTATGTCGTATACGAAGACGACAAAAAGCACGGCTCATACCACAAATCGATTGGACTCGACGAACATCAGAAGGAATCTGATTATGATTGGCACATTGACTTTTCCGTCTTTGGAGAAATCTACGCTGCCATTCCTCGCTTCTCATCGCCACTGCCTCCCACTCGCATCGACGTCCTCATTCCGGAACAAACGAAGTGGCCCTCAGAGCTATGGAGTATTCTTGGAGCAAAAGACTCCATGCACATGATTGGCCCGCGCGTGAATGAGCTGGGCATCTCTCACCATCTCCGCCGTGCCTTGACACAATGGTCCCGCAAGACGGCAGATTTTGAGAAAGTTTATCGAGAGCTGCCCTTTGGATCCAGCATCATCGCCCACGAGATCAAACACGATGTCGTTGACATGCAATTTTCTATTCGGGCAAATGATTCGTTCGGGAAGTCTTTACTGTCGGTGTCGGAATTGGAGTCTCTTTGGCCTGACCACGAGCGCCTTCCCATGCCACCATGCGTGCGACTGGACCAATTACGATATGAGAGGCAGCTGAGTCTTCAGGTTACCTTGGTAAGCCTGCCTACGGGAGCTGGTAGCGAGTTCTGGGTCTTTAAGTCACAGGCATCGGGATCAGCACCCTTGTATCACGAATTGAAAGTCCTTCTTCATCAGCCGCCGCTTGCTCAAGTTGTTGAAGCCCCCGCGTACCTCGTCACGATAAATGATCCAGAGCAAAGCGAACGCGGCGTCTGCGGATTTCTGCTAAAGTACTACAGCCGTGGCACCATCGCCAAGCTCCTCCCACAGAAAAGACGAGAAGGAACTCTCACACTCATGCAACAGGTCCAATGGGCCAAGGAGGTTACGACTGCACTTTTGCACATCACTAGAACTCCGGCTGAATTCTATTCTGACCTTAGAATGGACAATATTGTCATCGATACTGCCAAAGATGGATCAGAAATCGCTGTGTTACTGGATCTTGAACAGGGTCGCAACATCTACAACTGGGCTCCACCAGAGGTCTACTATTTAGAGTGGATTGCAGAATTGTGCTCGCCTGATCAGATGAGGACTGATGAGCTGTCGCAACAGATTGTAGCCCATTTTTCGGACCTGTTGAAACGCTATCTTGCACTCAAGGGACGTGGGTGGCCTATTTCCGGGGAGCCAGATGTTTATGACAACCCGCCGCATGGCTGGTACTATCCTTGGACGCTCAGCAGCCAAGAGGAACGAGAGTCTGGCATGGTTTTCCTACTTGCAAAAGCCCTTTGGTGTATTTTCGAGGGCCGTGAGGAGGCCGACATCATTCTTGGGCGGTCCACGCCTGAGGACGGCCAGCTTCGCTTCCCTGAATTTCATCTCACACCAGACCCCATTCAAAAACTCATTCAAGAGTGCTCTGCTGGAGCCAGAGAGTGGAAGGATGGTAAGATCAAGATCTATCGCCGGGGCGGGAGAGTGTTTCCTCTGGGAAAGACGGGTCTGAATGGAGAGGCGGAGGGAACCTTGGAGGAGACGATCGCTACGATCAGGCAATTCTGGCAGAACGAGATGATCAAAGCCAAATCTTTTCTGGAGGCGAGGATGAAATACTACCAAGGTCAAGCCACGGAAGAGGATCTTCAGTGGTTGGACTACTTGCGGAGACCGTCTCTGAGCGAGGTGCTTCGTACGCTTGAGTCATTCAGCAACGAGCACATGATGTAAGAAGCTAGTAGTCATATGTAGTCATGAAATCGTATCGCAGGTAGAAAGGATATCCAATCGAGCCCCAAGAGAACAGAAAAGAACACCTTGTCATGTTCTTCGCGATGTCAAGCCATATTTAACCACACTTTGATGACGTTGTTCCAAACAATCGCGAAATCTTGTCCGGACTGGTGAAGGGATCAACGTCATAATGATCTTCCACCTCATCCAAGGGCTCAAACAAACGCGCCCATTCCAGTTCCAGTCCCGGAGGAATCTGCCACGATCTAGCCGGGTTGTTCAACCACAAGCGAAGTACGTGACGCTTATTCGTCTCATCATCTTGGAAGGCAGTACGACTGTGCAGGACAGATAGATTATTGACAAAAAGCATGTCACCCGTACCCAAACGCGTTTTGAGACTGTGTTTCAATGCGCAAAAGTGAACAGCGTCAATGGCCTCGGCTTGAGCTTCACTGAGCGTTGGGATCTCAGGCGAACGCGGCGACACGGGTGCACCGGTCAGCACGCGGCGAGAAAAGTTGAGAATGATTTTGTTATCGTGATGGAAAAGGAGAGGACGTTGGGTGTAAGTTGGATTGAGGCCGAACCTTGTTCCCATGAGCGGGATAATGCATTGGACAGGACTCGAGCAACTTACGTATCGTGTGCCCAGTCATCTCGGGCCAAGAGCTGGATTATGTCTGGCCGGGTTGCAGCGAGTTCGTTGTAGACTTTCCAGCTCGATGCCATAAGGTTGTCTCCGCCCTCACTGGAGGTGTTCAAGTGGTAAAGGGCCAGAACATTGCAGAACACGTCGGCGTGGAAGGGCTACATACAGTCAGAATTTTCGAGTGCTGGTAGAGAAACATGGAGTGTCAACCTGTGCCGCGTTCGAGTATATAGGCCTGCGCTTTTCCACCGTGCCTGGTACATCCACGTTGGTGATGTGTACTATTGCGGATATCAGCATGACTCTTCTAGGCTCTTGAATAAACAAACGTACCCAGTTTATTACCTGTCAAATTCTGCCGAGCTCTTTTTTCTGCAATGTAGCTGGTAATGCCCAAGTAAAGGATGACATTCTCCTCCCGAGAGTAAGATGCTGGATCCAAGCCTCTGAGGACAAAGAAACCCCTTTTATTGTGTAGCTCGTTGCTCAATTGTTCGAGGACGGAGCCCAGGGTAGGTAGCCGGAAATTCTCCTTGCCGATATCGTCGAGATCCACCACTGAGACTATGGCTTTTTTTAGCGGTTTTAATTTGTTGCATCGAATTTGACCTTACCTGTTATGTCATGGATGGCACGCTCAACCTCTCGAACCTCTGCATGGGACAACGTGTAGATGTACTCTTCGTCCTTCAACTCGCCTCCTGTCCAAGCAAGTGAGCCTTTCAGCTGAGTCGGCCAGTCCTTTGGTAATTGCTCGCTCCCTCTTTCAAGCTGAGAGGAGAGCTTTGCAGCCCGTTCCTCGAACAGTTCTGCGTCAGGCACCCAATCTATGCGAGTGGATTCGTTTCCTACGGCGGAAATGTTGTGGACTGGTGAGCTTGGGAGACCATGTCTCTTGAGCAAGCTTTGCGGGTAAAAGTCTACGAGAGCTGCCATCTTGTTGCTTTCAAATCAAAATGGTATAAGACACAATTTTCCAAGGTCGTTCGCTACTCCATTAAGTTCGTCTTCGTGTATCACATATAGTCCTCACTTCCCCTCTTTCAGCCTCATGACAATTTTTCTCTTGCAAAGAGGGCGTCCAATAATCTTGTCGGTCAACCCTCCGAATGACAATCACAAACTCGGCGACCAATAATCACGTCGATCAACCCTTCAAATGATTATCGCATGAATCAAGTAGTACGACCACTCCCTAGCCTGCATTATGCGGTTTAATAACGATGTGCGTTGTCGAGAGCAGTGACGAGTATGCCTGGTTGATCTGCTGGATTGATGGGCCTCGATACGCACTCGTTTTGCATCAACACCGAAAGAGGACAGGAGACTATTGACGCACGCATGACTGCATCTACAGCTTCGGATAGATACTGTCTCTCCAGAAGCCTACTCATGCAGCATACCCTGAAGACCCATAGACCACACAGTTGGCGGTATCAGTATAGGAACGTGGCATTGCAAAGAGTACACATGGAAAATTTCCGAAGAAAGGCTTTCGGAGGACAGTTTGATCTCGAGTCAAGAAGTGCGCACTTCCCAGAGCTCATTGTGAGTTGCTATCCTCGTTTGATTCAACTCCTAAGGTTCATGGCACTTGTTCCTATCTGGAGCACGGGTCGACTCAATTTTGGGGTCTTGCGGTGGCTTCGAGTTCCTTATCTCTGCACACCATTCTCTAGTCGTAACTTGAGTCGGCATGAAGCCATTCTGCAGGGAATGCACACCGATCAGGCTCTCGCAAGGATGCGTGTGATCAGGCGGTCAAACGAGGTAGTAATAGTCTTACCAGAATTGACCAAGACAATGCAGGATCCCGCTTCATAACAGGTGCGATGCAAAAAATTTTGGCCCTAGCCGCTGATGTATGTCAGGCTTCGTTGGGGAAGGACGTGAAGCAACAGCAAAAAAAAATCAAATGAGTGGATGGATACTGTCGATCGAATTGATGGAGGTTCATATAAGTCAATTGACCTTATGTCGGCTCTACAGCTGCAAGAATCTCCTCAGGACCCTCTCAGCCGGTTCAGCCAATACAGCATGCTCCACCGGCATATGCTCATCGCCCAGCAAGCCCGTCAGCCAAGCTTCTACGGCCACCAGCCATAAGATTGTTCATCCCATCATCAAGTGTGATGGCACTCAATGAAGAAGACGATGCAATCCTGACGGGTTTCTGGCGACGGAAGCCCGATGGGACCCCAGTCCAAGAAAGATACGAGATAAAAACAAGCAGGGATCAAAGTACATCGCCCGCTGACTATATCAGGCATCAAGAAGAGATCCAATGAGAAATAACGACGTCATCAAAGGGCCACCGAGCCTGATCTACTTAACGGCTTGATTAGTATGGCTGGAAAGAATTAAAGAATTTCAAAGGAATATACCGCTTGAGCTGACAGCTAGTCAACTTTACAAACCAAGTACTCGGCAATAGAGCCTAACAAGCGGCAATTTTTATTCAATAAGGTAAGTTCTCCAGTCTACATCCACATCCAAATCTACTCCTGCGGATCAAGCAGCCGGCGGAAGTTCAATATCGCCTTCAAAGATGTGTCCACTAGCCGCATAACGAAAATGCTCATCGGCCTTTCTTGTCAGACCTATTATGGTCGATGGACTACCGTAAGTAGCCTGTGAGATACCCCTCAAATACATGTTTGAACCAACGGAAATGCTTCCTCATCCACCCCTCCAATAGACTGGATGAGAGCTTGGATGGGGTCGAGGGGGTATAGCCTGATGAATAAGTTGCCCCCTCTCACTTCGATGACCTAGCGAACGCGGCCATTGGCAAGGACTCCTAAATCATGGAGGCGAACAATTATGCAAGGCTCTGAAAACGGATTGAGATAAGGTAAGAAGCTCCTTCGATATCCAGGTGAGGAAGTCTTCAGTATTGTAGGAACCCCTTCCGGACCCCGATACACACAGGGTAGCCATTCGTCGTCGGTGCAGCTAGAATCAAATACTTATCACATCTCCGCATGTCGTCATGCCACAAAGCAGATTCGCCAATGCCAGCATAGGCCATACTCCACCAATACTTTTATATTTGGAAATTTCTCTCGTCGATCAATACCAATTGTTCAGCAGTAAAATCTGTTAGCCCTTTTTGTCAATGACTCCTTTCTCTTCACAACTCGTGATACAGTAGCGTGACAAATGGTCATCTGCCACTTCTCGAAAAAGAAGGATGCCATTTCCTCCTGGTAGACCCATGGATAACTCTTGACGTGTTCGGCAAGGCTTTCTCTAGCGGCTTGGTGGAACCCAGGAGCCAGCTGTTGACCGGCCCGGCCGTGCACAGAAAAGGCTGCAGATAGAACCAAAAAAAATTGAAGCCGTCGCTACCCTCAAAATGTAGGAATGAGATGACAATGCAGCCGTGCAGCGACACTATGGGTGAATGCGTAGATCCAGGAGCTGGGCGCCTTTTGAGCACAATACCGGGCCGAGCTTCGTGAGAAAAGGCTGCCGGCAAGGGTCAGCTTATTATACATGTTGATTACCCTACTAGGAGGAAGTCGTGGACATCACAAATTAAAGGGGGCCGGGGGGGAAACTTTCTTCCATTGCTTGGCAATGGCACTCCAAAACCACGGTTCTGCAATGTTATCTCTCCGATTTTAAAGGTTATTCAGATCAAGGTGATTCTCAGCCTGAGCATTCAGCCTTACCGGCCATATGTTATTCCTGACAGGTTGGCGCACTCACTTGTGCAAACATTTACCTATCGTGTGGAGGCTCTCACACGATCGCATTGAAGTTCACTTTCTGGGGCATTCAGAAGGCAGCTGCAGGGTGGTTTTGGCGCGCTCCATCAATGTATTCAAGGGTTTTTCAACCTTTCAACAGTACTGACAGTAGCTCTGAAATGTGTATTTTCTTCACAGGGTGATTTTCAGAGACTTTCCCTGTGTTCATAATGCAATCTAGACCGGTGAGTGTGGAGTGGTATGTTCAAACATAGCTGTTGAACAAAAATGGTCCTAAGAAAAACCATGCGCACTCTGAATTCCGCCCCATTTTGTGATTCTTCGGACCTCAATTCCCCTTTCAATCATGGACGCATCCAAATTGATCGATAGATGAAACGTACTAATCATCTCTTTCTCCGAATACACTCAAAAAATGAATGAAGGTTGGAAGACCTGTCTATTCATGCAATGCCTCTATCTAAGTCATAAGCCACTAGGAGCCAGCCGTCTCAAGGTCGTCCGACAGCACCATCCACGAAAATTCGAGCCTTCCCGCCGTGCACGGAAAGAAATCACTCAGGAAACAGAGAGACCCTATTCTGGGGATTGATGAACGATTCTCGTACGGAACGTTCCTGCCTACCGAGAAAATTGGTGCGGCTTTCCAGTATATGGAAATGTCGGAGCCGACATTTATCGGACCTCGAGTCATCATTTCCGATGTTTCAATTCTACATCAAATGGTAGCCTACTCATCCCAATTGCGGAACCATGTGGCTCATGAGTGCGTTTTTGAGTTGAACAGTTGATCAAGGAAAATTCTGAGCTCGATTTACCGCTTGATTGATGTTATAGCAAGTGATCGTCTCCATTGGATCATATCCATAGCCTCGACACTTCTCATATTGAAAGGCTCTGTTGACAGAGATCCTTCCGACTGTTCAGATGCACAAATGTGGTACTTTGATCCTGTGAGCTAGACCTACCTTGTGACGGAGGTCTTCCAGGATTGGTGAAGCTGGGAAGGGAGACTAATAGTGTATGCTTACTTGATCAGCCAACAGGCCAGCAATTAAAAAATCATGAATGAAGCGGCGCCTTGACTCACGCTTATCCTCGGAATCTCTTCGGTGGTGACATAGTGGGCACTACGACTCCTGTAAATGTACTGGATTTACCGACTCTGTCGGGTGGGCATCGTACCTTGCTGTTTCATTCCGACAATGGACCATATAGGAGGCCGTTTTCTCAACGATGAGGAAAATTCCAGTCCACTCACTCCATGTTTTAAGCAGGTTCTTGAACTGAACCAAAAGCAAACTTTGCACCCCAAGCTTGCCTCATTCAAGCCTAGATTGAACCCTTCAATACCTTTGGCATTTGCCCGGCCCCAAGATAGAGTATCATTATCACCATGCCGGTATCAAGCAGCAGCAACGGCAACAACAGCAGCAACGGCAACAACAGCAGCAACGGCAACAACAGCAGCAACGGCAACAACAGCAGCAACGGCAACAACAGCAGCAGCGGCAACAACAGCAGCAACGGCAACAACAGCGGCAACGGTAGCAACGGTAGCAATGGTACCAGCGCTACTGAAATTGACCTGGAAAATCCCAGCTCCAATGATCTCAACGGCGGTCGTCCCTACATTAGCATGATCGCTGTCAATGGTAAGCTCAAGAAAACACCTGGTTTTTCGCAGATTGCACTGAACACCTGCTCTCTCAGGCAATATGGGCCTTGGCCCCCGCGACGGGACCGTCCATGGGTTTCACGGGACTTCTATGCGTGTCGCTCTTAGTGAAGGTAGCCAGTCGAAGGCAAATGGAGTTGGTGCAGGGAAAGATGGGCACTGATGAAAGTGGATGTCGGTGTTTTCAGTGGAAGGGAAGTTGGTAGTGGCGAGATTGAACTGAGAAGACATTAATGGAGTGCATCGGCAATGGAGTTGTGATACGATGTTTGATCATTGACAGGATGATCTACTCCGCTCTTTCCTGTGATAGCCCCTAGATTCAGAAAGTAAATTGAAAGCAGGCCAGACTGCATGTTAATGAGACAAGAAAGTTGCGAGCCTCTTCTTAGAATTAGGAAGAAATTTATGCGCAATAGCTATGGATACAATCTATGAGCAAAATCCGAACAATTAAGTCATATTGTTGATGATTAGTGTTTTTTTGGTGAGAAATTCAGGACGAAGATCGCTATTGCCAACTCTTCCATAATGATGGGCTCCGTATAGTGCAATTTCCTCAAGGCCGTAGGTGTTCAAACCCTCAACGCAGGATAGATTACGACAATAGCACTGAGGGTCTTGAATTGAGTCGAAGTAAAGTGCACAGCCCGGATCTGGATCTGGGACTACCTTGCTTTCACCCGCGTCTACAGACTGATTGTGCCTATTTCCTGAGTACTAGGAGTCCTTTTGTAAGAAGCTCTTTCCAGTTCTTTCTGCAGAAGAATCAACTTAAACGTTTCATTGATGAGAACTCAGTGGCTTGTCAGCCACCTTCATATTCAAGCACGCACTCATACTTTTGATATCCAAAGTTTTGTTCAAACAAGGGTGGTGGATGGATGAGAGCTGACAGATATCGTACATCTTGCAGTATAGCATGGAACATATGGGCTAATCTTACACTTGAAACCATGTTTTGAGTGGATTGAAGTACGTAAGTCGCTGTGAGTTGAGTCGGTTAGGWTTTCATCAAGGCGCAACCGTCCAGCCATAACATCATACGTCGTCCTCCTTGGCCATAGGTACAGCCTCTCCATCCAACAGCTCACCATCTGGGTCAGTACTTCTATCGAGCTTTTCGAGATACATCGACCACAGCCGACGCAGCTCTATTACAAGATCGTCCTCAGAGTAATCGGTGTCTTCTTTGACATGTCTTCTGGTCCGCCAACATGCTTTCAGAGGTATGGCTTCTGTCTTGCCCTTGATGTCTCTCACCATCTTCCAAAAGTCATCGTCGGCCATTGAAGGTTTTGATTCTGTTATTTTATTGTCGGATTCCTTTAGGGATGTTTGATATCGCTCCCAAAGATCCTCGACGTCAGTTCCAAATAGTCTTCTCCAGAACGAACTTTCGTCATACTCTTCGTCTTTCAGGGTAGCGTTGATCTTCCTCACAGAGCCCTCACCCTGTGTCGCTTCTAGCCAGTCCAGAAAGTATGCCGTGACCTGGTAGCCCGCATCCCATTTGTTTCCAGGCTTTTTCGTCCAATGCGGTGGACTCAATCCAGCCTTCAATCTCACAAAGTCGGCAACACCCTCGGTGAGACCCACGGGTGCTGTACCTTTCCCATCCCATTGCCACGCGTGTACCATCTCGTGCACAATCACTCCAGCGATCTCACTCGCTTGTCTGTCAGAGGTGCTAGGATCTATGCTCTTGATATAATCAAGCGAAAAGTTCATTTGTTTATGATCATTGTCGAGTTCCAGACCTCCTGTGTCGGCCACTCCGCCCATGGAACGCAATACAAGGGTGACGGAACGTGTCGGGGGTATATGAGAGTTGGAGTTGGTGGCCTGGTACAGAGTCGAGAGAAC
>MSTJ01000335.1:0-17743 GCA_001956345.1 Ramalina peruviana | reverse complement strand
TTAATTAAGAGAGCTTCGTACGTATATTTAAAACGCTATAATTAATTAAGGAAACGTTAATATTATTAGGCGATATAATTTTTAAATACTTTATTAATATTATTATTATTTTTAATAAAATTACTAAAAGCTTAACTCGTAGTATTCGGGCGTAACGGCAATTTTTTCGGCGGCGTTAATAATATTTATTACCGATTTATAATAAATAACGTTAATATTTACGGTAGTACCGGCTATTAAAGCTACCTTTAAAATTATTAGAATTATTGGAATTATTAAAGTATTTATAATTAATAAAGTATTAAAAAGGCTATTATAAATAGAGAGTTACTTAGTCCACTAGTTTACTAGCCGAAAACGCTATTATTTAAATTACCGGCGTGTCACGAGCATAGCTACAGGACATGTCCTTCTTTTATGTACATAATTATAGGACGCTGTCCTTCGGACAGGACAGTAGATAGTTAGTCGTTTGTCCCTCCAGGACAAACGATCAATCATACACTACACCAAGAGAATACCACTTCATGTCCATGTCCATGACACGGCGGCCTTTTAACCGGCTTTAAATTAATAAAGTTGCTTATTAATTATTAAAAATATTATCGTTATAAATAATATATTCGGGGTTATTACGGAAGCTAAAAAGGCGGGGTCCGGATACGGTATTTTTAGTAATATAAGCTCCTTATTTTTTTTCTTTTTCGTAGCGGTTATTCTAATAATCCTTGCCCGTTTTAGGAATATTTTATTAAGGTTTTATAACGGCTTTTCCGAAGAAACCGAATCGAATTAATCCTTATTACTTTAGATCTTACGGTTTTATTTAGTAATAKTATTATTATTTATAAAATAATAATTTTTTCCGCGGTTATATAGCTAATAATAATACTTATTCTTATTATACCCCGGCAAATTATACTTTTACTRTATTATAAGCTCGAAGCCTTAAYTGCTTATCGACTTATCGACGGTTTTATATTACTTATATTTCTTAAGCTACTTATTAATAATAGTTTTGCGATTAAGGGTTTTATCCTTTATTTACTTTTTGGTTAATAATATTTTGTTTACGGCCTTTATTTATAAATAACCTTTTTTAGTATTTTTACCGTTATCGGAGTTAATACCGAGCTAACGTTTAATATTAATAGTTTCAATTTCTTTATTATTATACTCCTCCTTATTTTCGTCTTTATTATTCTTAAATTCTTTTACCGGYTTTAAATTATATATAAACGTAAGAATAGCGGTAATCCCCTTCTTTTTCTTATTAYYTTATAGCGCTATTATTTATTAAAACTTCTTTTATTGCCCCGGCTTATCGTATTCCGCCGATATAGTTTTAGCTTTATCGTTATACGTTAAAACGGCCTTAGTYTTATAAAAAACGACGTTATATCCCTTTTWTTAGGCCTTTATAAATACCCTTTTTAAGTCCTTAATAATAAAATTATAAAAGATAAACGACCGTAACGTTTCCGTCGACGTTTATAAATCCCCCCCCCGCTAAACYACCTTATAAATAACGGTATAAGGCTCTAACGTTACCGGAATAGYTAAAACTGTTTTCTTTATAGCTAAATTACCTATAGCTCCGGTATTTAAAGTTATTTATAAAATAATTTTTARTTTACGGGCCGGTTTGGCCTTTTTTTTGGCTATAAAGGCCTYTACTTAGGGTTTAAATAGCAATCTAAATATACGACGGCTCCTACTTAACTTAAGCCTTATAATTTCCTATTTAGGAATCTAAATAAGGTCCTTAGTAGTAATAATAATGGGTGCGTAATGCGAAAACGGTGTTACCAAAAAAAGGCTTATAAGATGGTCGCGTTCGGCAAAAAACCGGCTATGTTTCAAGGGACTTGAAAACAGGGGTAAGCTGATGCTTACTCTGATTGGTCACGTAGGAGCTAAGCGACGGTGGCGCGCTTAGGGGCTGACCCCCTGCCATTAGATTCTGTCGCCGATTTTACTGAGGCTCTGTGTAAATTCTTATGCTTGTAGTATTAGACGATCTAGATTACAATTGTATGAATTTGAGCTTATGTTAATCATCATTCCTATCGGACTATGGATGTCAGGACGATCTGGGTGATACCTGGGGAGCGTTCCTTTAACAAAAAGGAAGGCTCAGACGCAGTGGAACGCCATTGACACTTCAACCCGTGTCTTGGGTATCATCGATGGGTCAGTGCAGCTCCGTGGGAGTAAATAGTGTCAAATGTTTGATCGTCGCGCTCAATGTTCAAATTCCACTTGCCATGCTGAATCCGCTTGCTCGGGTCTTGAGTGGCTCTGTATATCTAAAGGCCTCGCGATTGTACTCTCATAGCGGCCATCGGGATAGGGCAGACTGGAGACAGACAACTAAAGTCTCTTGACTCAATTGTGCGGTGATACTGCTGACGAACAGATAAATCTATCCAAAAACCCTTCAGTTCGTCCGTCTCTCACGGCATTCAGTCAATGCTGTTCGACTTCCATGCCTAGAAAGTCTTTCGAAGTCGCAATGACTCTGCCAAACCTTGATGATTTTGGCTGTGTCTCTCGGGGCCATCGATGAGAATCCCCTCATTATCCTTCTTCGGGGTCGATCTGCAGACCTGGCTTTCTCGTGCTTGAAGTTGTCTCAGGTAATTGGTAATATCCTGTGCAAAGGGATGCTCGGGGGGCAGTTTGATCGGCGTTCTTTCCTCAGCGAGCTCGAGGACTCTGATGGCTTCGTCAATTTTACCGCGCATCTCGTACAAATGAGCTTGCTTGTACAATGCGAAAAGATAGTCAAAGTGTCCAGCACCACGAGACTGTTCCAGGCGCTCGACTAGCTGTTGAGTGAGATCTGCAGCTTCGTCAAGCCGGCCTTGTCGGGCATATATCCGCGCGAGTTCTCCAACGCCCATCAAGACTCCAAGGTGATCCTCGCCCAAACTCCGCTTGGCGGCCGCTGTCCCTGGTTTCATCAAGGTCTCAGACTCTTCCAAGGCGCCAAGGTCAGTGAGAATTTTGCAGAGATTGCACAATGCCCAAAGTGTATAAGGATGCTCCTTGCCTATCTTCGTCCTGCGCTGCTCGTACACTCGGACCATCAACTTTTTGGCCTCAGTGAGACGATCAAGATCCCTGAGCGCCATGGCAAGATTGTTCATGGCTACAAGGGTTTCCAGATGATTGGGGCCGAGCTTTTTATCCCGTGCTATCATGACTTGACGATGGATTACCTCGCTTTCTCGAAACCTCTGCCAGGAGCCGTACGTGATGCCCAGATTGTCCATGGCTGCGAGTGTGGATTCGTGGCTGGAGCCAAGTGTCGCCTTCATCCTAACAAGGGTGAGCGACTGGAGTTCAAGCGCCTCTTTGTACTGCCCGTTCAACCACAATGATTTTCCAAGTTCGTTCATGGCGGATAGTGTCTCTGCGTGATCTCGTCCAAAGCGTCTAATGCGAGCGTCCACAACACTCTGCTGCAGAGCTACTGCCTCTTCGAGACGCCCGAGTCCCCAGCAAGCTGCGGCGAGCGCCAGCATTGCCCTTGTTGTGGTATCATTATCCAACCCCAAGCTCTTGATCAACGCGTCTTTGACCTGAGACAGCAGCACCGCGGCTTGCTTGAATCTACCACGCTCGAGACAAACGTATCCACATTTTGCTGCAGTGATTGTTCTCTGACGAATGACGAATAGCCATGTGTGCTGGAACAGCAACGCTATAGGCAACTTCAGACCCCCAAAACAAGCATCATAGTCAGGTATCTCGATTGGACTTAAATGTAGACAGAGCTCTAAGTGAATCAATATGTCTCTTCGAAATTCCTCATGCGCTTCGCCTTCGCTATTTGGTGGCAGCAGTATAGATTCAGCGAGGACGTTGAGCGCAATCCGTGCCCAAAGCATCTGCCCGCCTTTCCCAAGTCGGTCGCGCGCCCATGAATGTACCAGTGGATGCAATGAGAAGCTGTCGTCTTTGCCATCGTAGCTAATGAGAGAAAACAAGCTCAATTCGTGTAGAGCATGTCTTATGCGGTAGTGATTGAAGCTCTTGCAATCACGTCTGAGAAATTCGGGAAGCAAAGATGGAGGCTGCAAGCGGGCACTTATCCCATCAAGAAACCTCCTGAGCAGAGAGCACCTTTGGGCACTCCCACCAGTGGTGAATCTGTTCGACATTGCCCTGGTAAAGATGTCCACTCTGATATGTTCAAAGTGATAATGGGCTACAAGACTGAGTAGCTGAATCGCATCTCTGCTCGCTTCTGTTTGTTGCAATTCCAAGTAGCTGAGTGAATGCTCCCAAGTGGCGTAGACACTATACTGATCATCCCGCCTGAGGTCTTCTGATCCTCTCCTCGAACCAAGTCTACCCCGATATTGATCGTAAAAGTCAAGGTAGTCCTGAATGTTGCACACTCTTTGAAGTATAAGGGCGCCTGCATGGACGAGTGCCAGGGCCAGACGACCCAGAGCCTCTGCAATCTCCCTAGCCTTTTCCTCAATGAGTGCAGTCCAGGGCTTTGGCGTACCAGCCGCTCTGAGTRGAAGGACGAAAGCCTCTCTCTGCTCCAATCCTTTGAATTCTGTGGATCCCGCAGTGCCATGGATCCGAAAATCCGGATTTCTAGTAGTCACCAGTATGCAGCCTCTATCACCCTCTGGAAACAGGCCCAAAAGATCAAGACCAGGATCGTCGGCGTTATTGATGATCAGCAGCCAAGTTTCTTCGCAATTCGATAGCCAGTGCTTTCCAGCGCTCTGAGTTGATTCCATGCCACCCAGTCGACCTATGCCAGAGAATGATTGCTCCGCTGTCTCAGCAGATGAGGCATCAATCCAGAAGATTCCCCAGAACCTGACGGACGCCTATTAGCCTAAAACTCAGCGGAGAGAAGGTGCTGGTTTGCGTCGCCCGCGGTGGCAGAGCCAGCATCGACAGGGAAGTACAGTACCTTTCCCGGTGATCTTGCGCAAATTTACAACAGAATTGCGTCTTGCCTGAGCCACCCACGCCATGTACGATATGTCGCTGCTGTTGTCGAAGAGACGTCTCGTCTTCCAGCTTCCAAAAGTAGTCCTCAATGGTTCGAGAAACATCTTCACGTCCAGTGAACACACTGCTCACAACTTGAGGTATGCGAAAATGCTTATTCATAGGTCTTTCCGATATCTTGCGAGGGAATTGAAAGGGCCTGCTGTTGTTGTGAATGTCAAATGCTACACCTGCCAATTCGAACGCTTCACTTGATCTTGCCCTTGCAAGGGACTCCAGCGCTTGCGCCCAGCGATGCGAGATGACAGGTGGGGCATTTCGACAATAGCGGCACAAAGCCTCAATCACCGTCCTGAAGCTTGTTGAACGCTGATCAGAAAATCGAACCATTTCCGCATGAGTTGCATGGATGCCGGCCCTCTCTGTGTTATCCAGTATAGGAGCTGCCGAAGCCTCATCGACAATGTAGGCCGCATGTTCTCCGTTTCCAGTCCGTTGCTCCTCCCACAAGAAAAAAATATGAAATTGCTTCATGAGTGACGAGAATTGTTCTGTGATTGCTTGTAGCGTCTCCGAATCCGTTTCAACTGCCGCGACAAGTTGACTATCAGCTGGGCGTGTACTGTATCCTGCAACATTATCTCCATGCGAGACTTTCATCCAAGCCAACCTATCTGTTCCCTGGTGAGGAGTACCGAAGAACAATATAGCATATGTGGCTACAAAAATCGAGTAGAGGTGATCAACATTCTTGGATGTTCTTGTTGAAGAATACGCCAACGCCTTCTTTACTAGTATACCTCCGAGGCCGTGGCAGATGAAGACAATAGGTCGCTTGCTGCAATCTTCCAAGGACCGGTCCGCTTGTAGATCAGCCACGAGGGTATGAGCATGTTGCTGAATCCTGTCTGCGGACCCATTGCCATAGAACGAGGACACATTTGCGTCGTACCCAAATGTCAGCACGCGAGCCACATCTAGAGCTTCTGGAAGTAAGTCTCGGAGCCACAGAGTGCCGGTATGAGGGTCTGTCCATGCGTCCTTGAGGTTCTCATTCAAGCCATGTACTGCAACGAGGCTGCAAGGGAAGTCCTTAGTCTTGACTTTCGAGATCGTCCTCAAGTAGATGAAGGGAGAGGAAACTTACTCAACGCAGTGGTCATTAAAATCACCAATCTTGACCCTCCCATTTCCCAACTTTGACGGCCTCAATTGTAGTAATGACATCGCAAGGGTGACATGTGCCAAAATCTACGTCCTACCCTAGGTCCACATGCCCTTCCGAGCATCGCTTGAAGCAATGGTATCCTGCGATTGACAGCGATTATTCGGCGGCTGGAGTGTGCAATGTCATGCGAGCCAAAGAGTCTTGATGATGCCTCGAGCATTGAGAGCGAAGCTAAGCACTCTCAGCATCGAGGGTAGACTTTAGTCAACATCAATGGCCAATGCCCCAATATCTTGTATATCTATTATTGGTCTTCCTCCAGACATACCAGGCTGTCTAGCCGGTGCACGGATGCAACGCAGCATTGCATGATTCGGAACACAGATGATGATCGTTCCTAAATTAGGTTGAACGTGCCCGATCAACAATAGCAAATTGCGATGATACAGTGTGGCCTTGTGGTAGACGCCCAGGAAGCACACCCATCGTGGGGTTGCACCGGAACACCTCTTGTTCCTCGAATTTAGTATCAATAACAATTCACTGGCTTGCAGCTCTGACAATTGCCTGGCAGGGATGTAAAGAAAATCTTCGGAAGCCAATGAGCCGGCACTACGAAAGTACATTCCGTTGACTGACCTCTCATTGGACGATATTGCCCGGCACTTTTGGCTGGATCCCACACCTGGTGGCATCACACTGCAGGTCCCCGGCGCTTCGAGGGTTTCGGCGAAGTTTCGAGTCCTGGCGAATAGTGGCAGGGCGGCCAAGTGGCACCTCTCCGTGCCTCTTAGTCCTCGTCGCCTCCCCTTTTCCCCGTCAACCTGCGGCGTGGTAATAGCAATCAATGCAATCGGACCAATCTACAGACAGCTCTTAATGTTTTTTCGCGTCGCCTGACAAGTACATTGTTACCTCTGATGCAAGTTTCCGATTTAAAATAAGGTACTATCTTGGGCGGCACGGGAAGAGAACCCGGCGGTGCCGCGATTGAATCTTTGTGAGATGATCCAAGCCTTTCGTATCGTCTTGATCTCTCACTGATGGTCAAGCCTTGACACTTATAATCCCCATTCAGGAGAAGCATCATACTTCCTGAACGAATGCTAATTGGCAATACCTCAATTCCACCTGCAACAGCATTCGTTTCTTGTTGCTTAATGATTGCTTTCTTTCCTCGATTGCAATAACAACGCAACTACCTTGAGTTCTTACTGTACCGATTGTGCTGGAACAATGCCGAGCAATTTGATCACAGAATATGGATATTCCAATGGGCGGGAATTTTCCTTCAAGATCATTTTATCCTCCGTCATCCTCGTCTTACTCTTGATAAAAATCCTATGTTTTGTGATCAAGGGAGTTATGGAATATTGGGTAAGCTAAGACAGATTATCAAAAAAGGTCCCAATTGCTGATGTAYAAACAGACAGACTCATGTTATGGTAGTCAGCATGGATGTTTGCCACCTCCTGAATTGCGAAACCGATTGCCCTTGGGTATCGATTGGATCAGACGATTGTGGCGTTCCGATTCTGAGCAACATCTCTTGGCCTTTCTTTGTTCAATCGCTGATGGATATGAACCGCGCAATATGCTCTCTCAATATTTCATGTTTGGCCCTCGCGCGTACCATGTTTYAGACCCAGCCAACTTAGAGACCGTGCTTTCCACCAAGTGTGAAGGTAATCCTATCGCCGATCTGTGCGTTTTTTGCACCTTCTAACGCTCGGTCTACTCGTAGATTWTGGGTTTGGAGTACGTCATGGTGTTTTTGCGCCTTTACTAGGTCACGGAATTTTCACCCAGGAGGGTGCAGCTTGGAAGCATTCGAGGGAGCTCCTGCGGAAACAGTTCGTCCGAACGCAGTATAAAAACCTCGATCATTTCCGCGAGCACGTTGATAACTTATTAATGTGTCTGCCACCATCCAAGGGCGTTGTGGACTTGCAACCTCTGTTCTTCAAGTTCACATTCGATACGACCACCGCTTTGCTTTTAGGTCAATCGGTCCACAGCCTGAAAGCAGAAGCCATGGAGAACTCAAGCATCCGATCGTTTACCGAGGGTTTTGATATGGCCCAAGCAGGTTTAGCGAAACGTTTTCGTCTTGCGCCTTTCCATTACTTGTATCGTCCTCGAGCCTTCAGAAACGCCTGTTCTTCGGTCCACAAGTTTGTGGATGATTACATCGAAAAGCGCGTTMTTCAAGGGGATCAGAAGCCMAATGTAGCGATACATGAAAGCTTCGTTGATCAATTGGCGCAAGAGTCAACCAGCAAGGAGTCACTTCGTTACCAATTGCTGAATATACTTCTCGCTGGCCGAGATACAACGGCTTGCTGTCTTTCGTGGACGCTGTGAGTRCAACAACATATCTTCTTCAGTGTTAGATCAGCTTCTGAACCACTCCATAGCCGGCTTCTGGTCCGCCATCCCCCCGTGATGCAACGCCTCMGGAAAGAGATAAAGTCTGCTCTTGAAGATGGAGAGCACCCGAATAAGGAGCACATTCGGAGAATGCCATATCTTGCCCTAGTCATACGTGAGAGTAATGCAGTCCACAAATCCTCAATGATTTCCTTCCTTCTGACCGTTCWTTAGGCCTTCGTTTGTTCCCGCCAGTCCCGTTGAACAATAGGACGGCGACGAAGACTACGATCTTGCCCAGGGGCGGCGGCCCTGATGGTACTGCGCCCATTTTGGTACGGCGTGGCGAACTTGTCGTCTTCTCGCAGTATGTCAAYTCRAGGCGAAAGAACATCTATGGTTCTGATGCAGATGACTTCCGTCCTGAACGATGGGAAGAGCGTCCTTCATCAGACACTTTTGGATGGGCTTATTTTCCGTTCAATGGTGGCCCTCGAGCATGCCTTGGTCAAGACTTTGCGCTGATGGAGATCTCTTATACGATAGTGAGACTGTTACAGGCCATTCCAAGTATTCGCTTGCCGGCTGGCACTCAAGAGAGCGGGCCAATTGGTTCAGAAAGGCAGAGACTGACCTTGGTACTTTCAAGCGCAGACGGCTGCAAGCTRGAGCTTGATAGAGAGCCTCTCGGTGGCTAGGCATTAGATATGATTTTGCCATTTGGAAGGTGGCTACGTTTYCCCCCGATTGCATGAATCATGAACATGTGACAAAAGCACTTGACGCTGTTTACATGATCMATCAATTATCGTGCTTGAGCTGCACGCCCGTGCCCTTTGTGCACGGCGATAACTCGTGGTCTGRACGTAGACMTGTAATAGCCGGGAGGACACTGCTGAGTTCTKTACCCAATCGTTTGGGTCCTATCAGAYCTAGGTGTGACCGCCMGGGCTAAAAATAGCCCATCCTGAAYGCCTTCTCGTCCTCGAATCGATCCGCATAGCCCTGAAATGAAAATCAGCCCCACGAAGAASGCCGATCAYCTGGAATCCTTATAMAGGCGTCATTCTTCTTGTCTGGTCTTCAGRTTTTTGACGGTAGGAATTTGATCTCAAGTATGGGCGATCAAAGGCCAGGACAGCTTTTCGGTATCCACGAACTTTACAGCCCTGGAAAAGATGCAACAATTGAGTATGTTCACAGGGCTTCCTTTCCCGCAAAGAAGAGCCTCTTTCCCAAAGTGATTGCCTCCTTGTTGACTCGGGGTTTGCAGTATTGTTGCTGTGCATGGCCTCAATGGCGATGCTTTTCGGACTTGGACAACCGAGACGCACAACATCTGTTGGCTGAACCACCCAGACTTTCTCCCAAGWTATCTTCCGACTGCTCGAATTCTCACCTGGGGTTACAATGCGAATGTAACATCATTGARAGGAAAGACCACATCTTCGGATCGGATCCTGCAACACGCTCATACGCTTGTTGCGCAGCTACAAGCAGACAGAGAAGTACATCAGCGCGATCGCTTGAAATGCAACCACGTCAGGTTGACCACAATCGTAGCTCGAAGATGCAAAGAGTAGGCCAATCATATTTGTTTGCCATTCCCTCGGCGGCATCATTGTCAAGAAGGCAAGGCCCTCTTCCCYTGCTCAAGAACSATACTGAAGGCAATCATCTAGGCGTTATCATACTCAAAGAGTCGGGATGCGTCGAATATAACGCATTTGCATACCATCTATGCTTGCACATACGGGATAATCTTTTTTGGCACCCCACACAACGGCTCACGCAAAGCCCACCTCCTCGCTTGTCTCGAAAAGCTGGTAGCCACAGCGGTCCCTAAAAAGACGCTGGAGACGGACAAAGGCCTTTTGCGTGCTTTGGAGCAAGACTCCGAGGTGCTTCAAGAAATTACAGACAATTTCGCACCATTGATGCGACGTTTCCACATGTTCTTCTTCTGGGAACAGGAAAGAACTGATTTGAAATACACTAGAGACTATATTGTCGAAGAGACAAGTGCAGCTCCTATACTTGACAACACGGAAAGATCCGGCGTCGCCGCAGATCACAGGGAAATGTGCAAGTTTGGTAACAAGGATGCCGCTGGATTCCGAACGGTGCTGGCAGCCTTGAAACGGTATGAACGCGAGGCACCGACGATTATTGGAGCAAGGGTTGTCAAGACAAGCGATAGGCTCAGAGCAGAAAGCCGGAATGAGGCAAGTGAACTTATCAGCAGGCCCTACCATCAGCCTGACAACGCGCGATTGTTGGAGCCTGCCTCTCCAGAGGCGAGCATTGGAGGCGAGGCGTCATTGCAGGAACGGCTGTCGAGCATTTGATCCACAAGGACCACTAGACTAGCGAGCAAAAGATCGTATAGTGCTATTCATCGAGATGGGATTGAATTACTGCTGAAAAGGACCGATGTCATATTAGCCACTTCCTTACCCCATACGGTTTTTGGGATGAGTTGTTTGAGAAGTCACAAAATGGGTAGCGGCTTTTTCAAGGGCGAGATCGAAATATTGCCAAGAATTGACAACAGCCTGCACGTGACCTTCGAATATCACAACGGGAAATTACGCTCTGTCCTCCTGAATACGCTGAGTCGCTCATAGATAGAGCATTTCATGTCCCTGCGATGGCTCGCAGGACTCAAAGGGATAGAGCTTCGCACCCTCGCCACATCTATCGGCATCAATTCCAGTGGCACCAAGGCGATTCTAACCTCTTCGCTCGAGACTCAGATACCGCGTGCTGCTCTCCCCCAGAGCCATGATACTTTGGGTTCAGCACTTTCGTCAGGGCGGTCCAAGAGCAAAGTGAGAGCAAATATCTTGAGCATTGACATGGGAATTCGCAATTTCTGCTACTCTCGGTTCCTGGTCTCCAATTCCACGCATATACCACCTCAGCTTGTGCAGTGGGAGCGCAAGGACATTGGCGAGAGCCCCAAACCCTTGGAGTCTGTGGCTGTCAAGGAATCATTCGAGCCGCACGTCTATGCTGCTCTCGCCTACGATGTGCTGGATAGACTGTTTCAGGAAGGAGAACCGTCTCATGTGCTAATAGAGAGGCAGAGATTTCGTTCCATGGGCGCTGCCGCCGTGCAAGAGTGGACTCTGAGGGTGAACATGTTCGAAGCAATGCTGTATGCGGTGCTTGAGACGTTGAAGCGTCAGGGAAGATGGGACGGCGACGTGTATGGCGTCAGTCCTGCGCGAGTGGCCCAATTCTGGGTGGGCGGCGCCGAGATGGAGACACAGGCTTCTCGAAAAAAGCAGAAAAAGGACGATGAGCCCGGCGAGAAGACGGTCAAGACTTCGAGGAGCAAGCAGACCAAAGCGCTCAAGATGCAGCTTGTCGGCAAGTGGCTGCGCGACTCGAGCAAGTTCTCAGTCAACGGGCAAGCACAAGAATCAGCGCTCAAATATCAAAATGTACAGACTGGAAAAGAGAAGCAAAGCACATTCGGTAAGCTCGACGATCTTGCCGATAGCCTACTTCAGGGTCTGGCTTGGCTGGAGTGGGAAGCCAACCGGCAATTGATCTTTGAGAAGGGCGTAGATGCTTTACCGGAGCTTCAGAAKGGATCTAGATCGTCGTCTGGCACCAATTGAAGATTTATGTACGGTCATATCATATATACACCTTTGCTGGCGCTGCGGCCGCATGCCTCACCGCCCTCTTCAGCAGGTCACTCACCATTTCCTGGGTCGTTGCCARTTCTGCAAAGTCACGTTTCCAACGCTTTCTCAGCTCTTCCCAGATCTGGAGCGTCTCTTCATGGCCGGAGCATTTCTCGAACGCTCGCATCGCCCATACGGCCATCCATCTGTTCAATGTGACTGAATCCAGCCTCTGGTCAAGAATACTSAGCATCGATTCCCAGACATTCTCAAGTCGCGCCTTGGTCCACGTTGTATAGCGCTCGCCGCCGTGGAACGCGAATCCCTTGAATATCTTCACAAAGATTCGACCGTCCATGGGTACGCCCAAGTCTTGCATTTCTGCCAAGAGCGATCCGATCCGACGCAACTCTCCAGTACGGGTTGCATGGTGTTCCACGAAGATGGCAAAGGTATGCTGGCTAGGGGCCAGGAATTGTTGCTCCTGCACCCTCCGCAACTCGTCAGGCCGATCGCGGTGCTTTCGAGCTGCTCGATCAAGTATTCGTCCGAGATCCCGGGGCTCGGTCCAGTGAAGATTTGGAATCTGGCGTCCAGTATGTTGACTGAGCACAAGCTTCATCCGCTCATAGACGTGCTCGGCAGCAGATAGCTCGCCRGCGCGGATCAGAGATGCGATGACACAATTCATRACCACWGTGTCGACGACTTCTCCAGCTTCSACGAACTCGCGATAAGCWCGCCGCACGCCATCACCGTCTCCTTTCAAGCCGTGATAGTATATCATCCCCACTCGGGCGTGCCGATTCATCKTYAGGYCTCTGGCTTCCATCTCTTTCAGGATCATCTCGGCGAGAACAAATTTACCAGCCTTTGTGGCCATGTCGAAAAGAATGTTGAAGGTCACGTGTCCGGATTTGACTTGAGCTTGCTGYTCCATCTCCTTCCATTTCAGAAGGGCAGACTCGACCCCTGCGGCATTGATGCGCTCAAAYGCRTGGGCTGTGAAGGCAATGGCACTATTCCACTCTGCTTCAGTCAACGGCAGGCCCAGCGCCTTCATGTGGTCTACGACCGAAAGGTATCGAAACATGGATTCCTTGTTCTTCTTCTTGATGATCGAGAGGCATTGCATCAATCTGTGACGCGATCGGTGTGAGAGATGGGWGATTGCTCGTGAGCCAGTTTTCGAGTAAGCCTCCCATGCCTCGGTATGGGTGCATTCCGGGTCGTCAAGGGTAGATTGGAGTCTTTGGATGTCTGGATTTGGGTCGACATCAGGCAAGGCTTGCTCTGTGTCGGACAGCCGAGTAGGGGAAGATTTAAGAAAATCAAATGAAGGCTGAGACTGTACTGGAGAGGTCTGACATGACGCAGATGTTGTGTGTTGACCGTCTCCTTTCCACGGGGCGAATGTGCTATAATCCTCTGAGTAATAGTCCAGCATGTTCAGACACTCGTCTCGCGATAGTGGAGAGCGACTGAGCTGCGGACGACGACTGCGTGTGGCCTGATGGAGGTCTCTTGCTTGCTCGCCAGAATTGTAGATCGACCTCCGCTTTCTCATATGTCTTGTAGTATGATCGAAAAAAGTAGAGCTTAGGGTTGGACGCGAATGCTGTCGACAGCTCCCGATTTCAACAAGAGCGTCAACAAAGTACTTTTCTGCGTTAACGATGGGAGCATCCTTCGGGGCTATCGAGGGAGTGGGTGGAGATGGCGGAGGAGCGTGTGGGGGCTCTCGTGCTGCTGTCCTGACAGATGGCTCCACGCACGCAATTGCTACCCCGGTGAGGATTGGTTGGCCGACATTGAAGATGAGCTTCAGCAGTCCCGTCCCTCGAAGTGATCCGCTGTAAGGTCTCGATGGCGTTTGCCGGGACATTGCTGAGGAATCATTCCATCAGGGTACTGGTGCGCGATTCATGATGTGCCTTGACGGCAGGGTCTCTTTTCGCCCGACCTAGCTTCACCAGAGCTTCTACTTCTGCTTGTCAGTCAATATAASCAAGAGTCGCTGGTCAATGGCGTGAATGGTAGGAYAGGAGGGTGGTAGTCTCCTTTGACTAGTTCTTGGTAGCCGCWGGAATGTAGTGCGGATGTCTGCCAAGCCTGCCGCAAAGAAAAGCAATTAAAGTCAAACAACTATCAYATTGAATATTCCTGCGATCAGTTGTCTCCARGTAAAYCCCAACAATCCAGTCGAGGGATATTCAGTAGTCTCTACCACTGGAATTGTCAACAGCTTCATGGGCAGATACGATTTCAGACCGCTAAGAGTTCACCAAACCGCCACGCAGCTGCTCCAAGCCAACAAGGGTAGTAGCCCTCCTCCTTGGTATAATGTGGTCAGCAATGTGCCACCAGCACAAGCTCTTGTTCGCACACAGCCGCTTCCCCATGCACAGCGAAGCAGACGAAAGCAGACCAAGAAAGCCAGCAAGCTTTTCCAACCACAACAGATAACATACGACGAGGATCGGCTGCGCAAGGAGTTTTTTGGAGATCATCCGTGGGAACTGGCCAGACCAAGAATGGTGATTGAGGACGATGGACGGGATTCCTAYAAAACCAATTGGAGTCGAATAGAACAGCCTGAGAAAGGCCTCAGTGGTGAAAGGTAGGCATTGTGGTTGTAATGTTAAGAATGATCATTGAGGTACAAGCAGTGTTGTACAACGGCAAATGCAYATCCAACAAACGAACCCGGACATGCCAAAGGCCGCTGCCTACGATCGAGCCAGGAAAGAGCTCTATGATTTGAGATTGCTCGAAGACACCGAACGACGGGTTGCGCGGGAGGAGGCGATGTGGACTGGAGCCCGATTTGGCCCTTCAATGATGGAGATCGGGATGAAGCTGGAGGACCAAGAGTACGATAGATGGAAGGCATGGGCAGAGGAGGARTCYAAAAAGCTTGAGCAACAGAACGCTGCCATGTACACCGATACCGGGAGCGGAGGCTTTGAAGAGGATGCACCGCCAGACGAAGAGCTTGGTGAGGATGACCCGTCGGACGTCGCGCCATATGCAGTATAATAGATTGCAGGTTCGGCGAGAGAAATGCAGGAATCTCGACGAGCAAAGCTTGGGAACGCGCATCAATGATTTGGAAATTGTGAGCSACTTGCATGCTTTCCTTTACTCTGCTTTGCTGGCAGACTATGACYACGACATGACTGAGAAGCAATCGGCCGATATTGTCGGCAATTGATTTTCCCCATCWTRCGCAGACCAAACAGGTTGCGYAGCTTTAAGCTTTGACATGTGGATATGTGGATGTAGCAGTGAATGGCACTGGATATGGCACCATTGGCACGAGGCTGACCGTTGGCAACGGCTGCCCGCGCACATGGGAATCCGGGGTAGGGAATTGGATCCGAACGTTTTTGGCAACTGTTAGCTCTAGCGCCCGCCTTTGCGGCCCCCTTGCTGCAAGGCACAAAAAGCAGAGRGAATYCGATGTCATTCGCACGRCGCAACGCCGCATCACGTCCAGTCATCCACATACGCCTTCTTCAGGAGTAAAAGGTCGGAAGATGTGCTTAAAATCGCTCTCCTGCTCAATAATGACAGCCCGACCAAGAACCCGGCAACGAATTTTTCGACGAGAATGCTGAAACCTGAATCCGCCAYTCCTTCATACACTCTTCCGCTACAAGGGGCCCACTCATTGTTCCCCAAAAAYCGATGAACGCACTGTTCGAGAGCCAGTGYCAGTCCGCGCTATCCTTTGCATAGCTTCTGCGTCTGTCTCAACAGTTCGCGTGGTCATAATATGACGTTAGCTGCAAAGTACACCCAGCACCAAGCCTATGATCACGCAGATTTCCTCAACCAGAATGGAGATGGCTATCGGTCTACCCCCGAAACAAGCTATCCAGGGTATGTGAGCCCCTATYACAACGGATCATGATATATTGCTTATCCATTCGGCAGCATTTATGCCTCCGACTATGACAATCCGGAACAGCCTTTACAGACTCCACGCCCCTCAGAACATGAATCAATACCCCTCACCACGCGCGAATGCGTCGAATTATTCCAGGAAAAAGTCGATGAGGCSAAGCAACATCTCCTGCAGTCACTGGCTGTGGCTGGTAGTGGGAACGCGGGCGATGCCATACGACCCAAGTTGACTGTTGACTTGAGTCGAAAAAGACTCGCTGCRATCCCGAGCGAAGTAGTGGCTATCATCAAGCCTGAGGTYGAAAGGTTKGTGTCATGTAAACTTCGTTTCACTAAGATCCATTCCTGACAGTGAATCAAAGACTACAGCTAGCTCATAATCAGTTGCGGCACATCACCCCCGAATTCGCCTTGTGTTCTACCTTGAAGTATCTCAACCTACGCAACAATAGATTCCAAGAGATGCCCCCTGTGGTCAGTACTGAAATCGAGCTCTAATGTGTGTCTACTAACAATATTAAAGATATTCCGTCTACCGCAGTTAGAGATCATCGACCTTAGCAGAAACTACCTGAAGCATATTCCGGACGAGATTGCAGTTTTCAAATCCCTACGCGTCCTCTCTGTCAATCACAATCAAATACGGGATATACCACCCTGTCTTGCCAATATAAGTACTATCCGCATATTGAAGCTGTACGGCAATCCTCTGACAGCGGACCTGATGGGTGTTGTGAGAGGCCCTGAGGGTACGCTATCGCCTAAGACACCGGCAGTTCCTGAGAATGAGAAGATACAAGAGAGGGACACTACCGAGCGGATTATTGAGTATTTGCGGAGGAAGGGACAAATGCAGGACGCTCCCCTGGAAACACCTCGTGCATTGTCACGTTTTCCAGTACACCCAAACGATTCAGGCTACCTGACGAGCGGGTCCGAGTCTGCCGCAGCTCCTCGATCGCCTGGATTTTCCAAAACCTCTCGCTCACACCACAGGATGAACTCTAGCCAATTCAGTGCCTCCCAGCATAATGGCCCGCGTCGACCTGGGCTTGCGCCGCTTGCACTGGGCAATGAAAGAAATCGGAGCAATAGTGAGAGTGTCCTTCAAGCGACTCAAAATAATAAAAGCAAGCGGATGGGCATGGTAAAGAAGAAGCAGACGGAACTTGAAGTCTTGGAGGAAACCAGAGCAAATCGCAACAGCTTTCACCTCCGAGGTCAGAGTCATAGCTCAGCGCTGAAGAATGTCACTTTGGCAGGCGATCCAGATTCCGGCGAAGAAGTAAGCCGCTACAGCGGTCAGAAAGGGACTTTCCTCCGCCCTCTCTCAAGTGTTCCCGAGCAGAAACAGCCGACAAATGTATACAACGCTATGCTTGAAGGTGCCAAAGGGGTGCTGTATTCCCTTCACCTTATACAGCCATATCTGGCGCCACTCGTGAGCTTGACCAAGAACAATAAGTCGAGGAGATCAAGTCTGGAAGGATTTCGGCTCCAGCTCGAGCATCTGGATCAATCGGTGCTCGGCTACAACAGTGCAGCCAGCATAGGAAAGCCGCCTAGATTGACTCGAACCAGAGTCTGCAGCGCTACTCGTGCATCGATCGACGTCTACATGGAGGTTGCCGGCATCCTCTTGGACAACAATCTTGAATATATAGTGTCGAGT
>MSTJ01000334.1:0-17762 GCA_001956345.1 Ramalina peruviana | reverse complement strand
ATTTAGCCACGACCTTCTCCCGATTTGCAATCCAATTCCGATACCATCTCCACAACGTAGCAGAATAATGCACCCCGATCGTGTCGATACCCTTGATCTCGAACCCGGCGCCCTCCAACTTATCGACGAACCAGCCCAGCGGCGTCGACGCATCCGCCCCAGGGAAGACGTACTTGTTCATGAACAAGCCCCAGATGAGATCCTCATACTGCCAGGGCTTCCTCAGCCCCGCGATTTGGAGGAAGAACACCCCGTCATCGTCGAGCATGTCGTGCACCTGGGTCAAGAAGGTCGAGAAGTGCCGCACACCCACATGCTCCGCCATCTCGAGACAGGTGATCTTGTTGTACCCGCCCTGYGGCACGGGGATATCGCGGTAGTCCATGCAGAGGATCCTGCTCTGGTCTTCCTCGATCCCGGCCCTCCTCAGCCCGTTGTTGCCCCATGCTGTCTGATTCCTGCCCAAGGTGACCCCCGTCGCGCGGGCGCCGTARTTGGTGCTCGCGTATTTTGCGAGGGTGCCCCATCCGCAGCCAATGTCGAGCATGCTCTCCCCGCTCTTGAGCCCAATCTTCTCGCACACCACGCCCAGCTTGTTATCTTGCAGCTGCTCCAAGCTTTCCTCCTTGGTGATGTCCGAGACGATGCCTGAGGTGTAGATCATGCGCGGACCCAGGAACCAGCCGTAGAAATCATCGCCACGGTCGTAGTGGTCGCGGACTTGCTCTTCGTCTTAAGAAAAATCGTCAGCCCTTTGAGATTCCTTCGTAGATTATTGGAGAGGGAGGAAACAGGAAGACACATACCCTGCGATCGCGAATGCATGATGACCTCGGGAATCATCCCTGTGAAAAAGAACCGGAACAGGCTCAGGGTRAAGCGGAAGWTCGCCCAATCGTGGCGGTACTCCATCAGCTCCAGGCAATCGCCCTTGAAATCCACCTCACCCGCAAAGTACATCTCGTGRAACGTCTCCATKGGGATCTTGCGCTTGCCGCGGTAYCTTTGCCGATCGTTCTCGCTCTTGAAGGAGAGGTAGTGCTCCACCGGCCGGCCGGGGTAGCGCGCCTTTTCATTTTTKCGGGGCGAGATGGCGGAGGCGATGGTCCAGAAGATCATGATGAGGGGGATGGTGGTGAAGAGGGCGAGGAAGAGCCATGTGAAGAGGCCGCCGCCGAGCTGGCGGGCGAGGTAGCCGGGGACGAGGGTGAGGAGGGCGATGAGGAGGGCGTTGGAGAATTGCTCGTTGCTGGCGGAGTCGGCGGGGAGGGGCCCGTTTTTAATGGCAGGATACTAGTCCAGAGAGAAGTCAGGCACCGGACACGCTTGCTCATAATTGCTTGAACAACTTTTAGGTCGTAGGAAAGCTCAATGGCTCATTGGAAACGAAGGGGGAGGGTTCTCACAGTGGTTGTGCGGATACCGTAGTCCTCGGCCGGTGGCACTGGTGTAGGTGCTGCAGGCGTCTCAATGAATTCAAAGTCATCAGACGACGCCTCGGACCCCGATTTCCCCATCAAGAATAATGTAGGTGAAGTCAATTGCCTCAAGACTCTTTATTGACAAGGAGCTCCAGGTTTGTTGAGAAGGCAGAACTTTATGTGGACCCTGATTCCAAGCGCGCCTTGGCAACACACATTCAGGGGTATTATCTATTATCATGCAGAAGTTACATGGTTGAAACGACGTAGTAGACTCGCTCCTATCTATCCTGAATCCGCTCGATCGCCCGCTCGCCGGTATCCAAAACATGGAATCCTACCGGTCACCATTTGGAGCACTTCCAGGTGGCAGGTCATCACAAAAGCACTCCCTCGTCTCACGCAGGCGACGAACCTCAATTGTCTGCTTTGCAACATCGAGAAGTCCACATTGATCTCGTTGCTGTTGTATCACATTACCCTCGAATGATCCCGCTTTCTCTGCTCCTGCTCTACCACAGCCGAATGGAGCAATCTTTGGTGTGATTTCTTGTGGGGTGTTATTCCATACGTGCTCAGGACGGCTAATCGTTCCTGACTTGCCGGTAATGACATTTGGTGGATAGCTTCACAAAGATAATCAATCACAGTGCTGAACTTCAAAGGAGGATCACGCAGAGTCTTGGCAATCTCAGGCACATCGAGTGCTTGATGATACCAGACATGATATGCCCGTAGAGGAGCCAACGCGATGGTGTCTTCGCCAGAGAGGCTCGCCTTGTATGAGGTGGCCCAGGCTTGAGCCATGTCATACTGTTTCGACGATGCTGAAGGCTCCATCAATGCAGAAGTGCCCGGAGGTGCAAGAACTTGGGCCTTAGCGTCTAGACTGGGTGGTTCTGTACTCGAACCATGAAGAGCGAGGCGGGAAAGATCAAGGTCGATGTCATCGACTCCGCTGGCAGCATCCTCGGGCTCCTCAAAGCTCTTGAACGAACCGTCTGACACGCTAGATGCACTGTCGGATATTGCGGCCTCTTCCTCCTCGGGAACACCAGCCTCTTCTTCCTCGGGAACACCGAAGCTTTGGTTCAACTCAGCATGAAGGGGCCGCGGTGGCGTTGGCTTTATCGCCAATCGTTTGGCCTCCAATGCGTAATACAGCTGGAAGCCAGCGTAAGAATCGCTTGCCGCATAATTGCTTTGCTTGTAGTCCAAATTCCTACTCCAGTCTGAAGTTTGGAGTCCTGTTTTCAGCAGAGGAAGGCCTAAATGCTCTTCCACCTGTGAAGCTAGCGAGACCAGGCATTTGTTCAGCTTTACCGGCTGGCCCGAATAGAATCTGACTACCCTGTAAAGGTGACTGAGTTCAAAGAGCCCTCTACAATGGACACCAAGATGATTCCGAAGACGTGTGCTGTCTGCTGTGATAGCCACCCCGACCTTTGTGATATCGGCCGATTCCATAATTGCCTTGAAGGTTGGCGCTACGAAGTCGTCTGTGACTGGACAATTGGGGAAGCGTGCGAGATGAAAAAGACCAATGCGTTCTTCACTAGCAAGTTGAATTAGAGCAACATTCCGTCTGACACCGTCCTCGGATTTTGCTGAGGCCATCCATTCAATGTCGAAGCCAAGTACTTTATCCTTTGCAAGAAGTTGCGAGACTGCTTCCATTGAATCTTTATTCTTGCAATAGTGGACCTTTGTGGTATGTTGATTGCCATTCGGACCCCGATAAAGAGAATGCTGCCAATAAGACCCCTCACTGCCAAATGGAGCTTCCCATGCCAAACGCATCAGGTGATGCGGAATGCAAAAGCCTAGCGGAGTTACTGAACGATCTTCCCCCGACTCTTCTCTTGCAACAGACGCAGCCGGACCCGTTACACCTTCAACTGGATTCTCATCACTGTCGTGAGCAACATCGGCGTTACTTGCGCCCATCCGAGCTATGGTCGCATTTCCCCTGTCGATCACGAAAGACGATCTTGACAGGTCTGGGTAAGCCAATCTTTGCGAAGGTTGAAAGTTGAGACCACTGCTCTGGAGAGACCCCGCGTGCCCCCTAGAGGAGCCCTCACGTTCGGATGGTCCTGAAGTCGAAGCCCCCATTGTTGGCTGCGACAATTGTAGCGTTTCTTGTGCTCTGCTACTCATATTTGATGCCGTGCAATCAACCTCTTTGATTGGAAATTTGCAATAGTCTGGCTTTGTTGACAAAGCGTCTCTGATGTTGCTGGCTGCCTGGTGTGACGCGCTACGATTTGCAATGCTATTTTGGGAATAGCGTGGAAGGTCTGAGGAAGAATCCTGGGCCAATCGTCCTGGAATCGCCTGGTCGGCGTGGTCGCTGTACCATCCCTGTGAAATGAGCCTCTCATGCTCTGTTTCCAAACTCATTCTTTCACGGGCAGGCTGAGAACAGGAGGATCTTGCTTCTGGTGGAAATGTGGCCGACGGATTCCGAGGGGCTCTGGAATTCATCGCGTCCTGATCTTGGAATTGCCTGGTATTTGCTCTGCCATATTGAAACAATGCTTCGCTCCTCAAGCTCCCTGAGTCACTGTTCATAAAATTATTGCATTTGAGCTGATATCCTGAGCCAGATGACAATTCGCCATTGAGGGAGATCCACTCAGCAGGAATGGAGTCATTCCTTGGTGGAAGAGGATGTGGGTCGTATGGGACAGGGTCGCATCTTGGTAGCTTAGGAAATGTCCTCCTGTAGACCTTAAGAGACGGATGATGCTTCAAGCGCAGACCTAATAGTGGCGTTCTTGTAGTTGCAAGGGGGCCACGAGAGAAGGCGCATGATGTTACCATGGAGGAAGGTGGTCTCAAACCGCAAAGAGTGAGCCTCCGGTGAGGAAGCATAGCAGCCAGGAGTCAGGCGCGCCATGGTCCAGCCACTTCACATCAACCAATTGATGATTACAACCTCCTGAACCTGTGCATTGTCCRTTGAAAGGCATCCAAAATAACGTTTGTTACGCGCTGTTCGCGGCTAGCACGGCAAGCTGTGGCTGAGCTTTGCCAAGAACAAGAGGCCTTTCACGCAAAATTGATCTTTTGATCAGTGTGTCGATTCAATGCGTGAGTCATTCAGAAGGCTACCTTAAGATGTCTTCAACTCTCCTACCACTTGGTCTGTCTACCCTTATCTAGATGGCAAGGGTTTTGCAATGGCTAAGGATGGGCAGAGTTGATTGACAAATGCGTTGGATCACGGATATGGGTCGTTATGAAGGGTGACAAAGGTACATTGCATGGAAGCTACTATGGATCTCGAAATTGCTCAATCACTCCAGAGTTTGCTGGCACACTTCTGGGCTTCGATGACTACGTCAGTAAGTGAACTCGTTTTCCATCTTCTCAACCTCGCTAAGGATACAGATATGGTGCTAGAGGATGTAACGGAATTGTAAGCGAATAGCGGTGTGGTCGCAGAAATGCTGTTTTTCTTACTGCCATAAACAGTGACTACAGTGGAGCCAATGTGAAGCTGTCAAAGATCTTGTTGAATGGTAACAACATATGCATGGTATGGGTCGCAGCTATATCATTTTTGTCCTCATGCTGACATGATCAAGCTCATCCCCGGCGGTGAAGGACCCGAGGGCGCTGCATGAAGCTGAATGTAAAACTTCATGGTGTGGGTCTGATCAATCACACCCTGGGTTGATTCGGTAAAGAGGGCGTTTCTTTTGGCCAGTTCCACATCAGACCTTCAGATCTCGAAAGTCGCGGTCAAGATCTGGCTCGATATCATAAACTTGAGACACATTTCGTACATCCCGATCCCATCTTAGACTTACGAAGCAAGAGCCAACCTGTCTATTTGCAATGATCGTCGCTCTGTCTCGTACTTGGCCAATGTTCTTCTTCGTGACTTTCACTTTTCACAGACGTCTGGCGCCCGATGCAATCTACCTCGTGAGGCTTCATGCATACCTAAAGTTTTCCCACCTCTTTCAGAAGCATTACCGTATTACGTCTGAATATTTTGCAGGGATTTCCAATCCTTCGTGCAACACCGAAGAATTTTCTTGATCAGCGCGCTGTACCTACCACTGCTGGATCAGCTTTGCGTGCTATACAATAGATCGAAGGCAATCACTGGCTGCTGATGATAGATCGGTGAATGGAGATCTCTTGTGCTTCTGAGGGTCACGCACCTTCACTGAAGTCTTTTCGACTTGGTCTTTACTAATCAAAGGTAGCTTCAATTCGCAACGTATCTCCCTTGCAGATCAAAATACCATTACGCCTTATAATGCACTAGTTTCACGTCTCGGAAGTGTGCTTATGAGCCTCTGATGCCTTCACGAGGCCGGTGAGAACGATTCGGGAATGTTGAGATGAGGGCGTTGCAGAAGGCAATTGCTGCAATTCGCATGATTACCGGGCGGGTGGAGTCGTCTCCTGGTCGATATGATTGCTACCATAAACACCAAGCCTTGTCAAAGATATAACCAGACTGAGCCAAATATTTGCCCCTGAGACAATTGGTCGTGCATTGCGTGCTTCTGAAAATAAATACCGGACAAACAGATTTTCCGTGAAATTTGTGAGGTGGCGCTAGATGGCTATTGTGGCTGAAAGGCTTCCGTTTTTTTTGTACGACATCAACGTTTCCGCATGCGAGAATGGCACACCATAAATAGTTGAGTGGCTCTGTTGAAGGTTGTGTTTTAGACTCTTCAGCTTTTTTGCTTCATAATCAGTAGACCTTGGATAATCTGGCAAAGTTTGTAAGGTACAGCATTACCACGGAGAATCGCCGTCGCTGTAAAGGACAGGAAGGCAAAAGAAGCTGCTGGCTGCTGGCTGCTGGCTGCTGTGATAGTTTTTTGAGAGAGAGATAAGCTGTGCTATCTGCTGCTCGTCCGCATCATGAATGCTCCCGACAGGTTAGTCTTGACAGCCAGCTTGCTCGTTGTTTCCTTTCCTGTCTTGGCGGTTCATTATTATTATGGAAACCACCACCACCAGGTGGTGACACTATGGATACGTGCGGCCATCATGGCCGCGTGGTGACACAAGGACTGTTCCGAAACCTCTGCCGCGCTTGTGAACATATTCTCAATCGCAACTCACTCTCGTGTTGAACTCGTTTCACATCACAAAAGACAAGATGAATCGCAAGAGGGATGAGCTAGACCACTATCGTGACTCCTCAGAAGCTGCCGAGGACTACGCAAGGCGCCAAAAGCGCGAGTCCATGAAAATTGCCTCCTCACGCACCACCACTTCCAGTGGACCCTTCAGAATGCCTGGGGTGGTGGGCCAACAGGACACTCGTTACCGGCGTACTCATGTCGCAGCGGTTGATGATGTTCCGGACAGGTTTGAACTTTTCCTTCTGGGAGACGGTGAGAAGAAAGTCACAGAGGAGCCTGATACTCGTAAGTACACGACGGGCACCCTCAACCTTTGTCGAACAGGCGTTGCTTCCCATTTTGGTTCTAACGCTCTACAAGGCATTCCCTCATCATCCATCTTTACATTCAACAAAGAGGATCATACGCTGGGCAACCTTTTGAGCTCCCGTCTTCTTCAATCCCCTCACGTCACCTTCTCTGGCTATAAGGTCCCCCATCCACTGGTTGCGTAAGTCACTAGCTACCCTACGTCTGCCCATGTCATTGCTCTTCACTCGTCCAAATTGAATGTCAGAACCATCTACCTGAGCTTGCCTTTGACAGCATCATAGGCAATACATCCTTCGCATTCAGACCGACGGCACGCTCACTCCTCGTCAAGCACTCATGCAAGCTTGCAAGGACTTGGTGAGCGATCTCAGTATTCTTAGCCGCGAGTTCACCAAGGAATGGGAATTGAGGAAGATGGTCGGAGACACGGGCAAGGCAGACGACAAAGTGAATGGCAGATGAGAGACGAATCGTCTTTGCGTCGAATTGGGCTCTGATTAGACTCAACGGCATGGACGCCCATCAGCGTGTGATTTGCTCTAATGTCAGCCAGGGGAGAAGAGGAATCTACGAGGGAAGAAGGTCGGCGTGCGATTATGTGTATCTTGACTTCAATGACGAGTACAGCCACAACGCTGCCTGAAATGAATCTTCCGAAAACAGTCGACTGTTCAATGATTCCATCGTCAATATTCGAGTAGATCGTAGGACAATAGTTGACTCTTGCCCCTTTTGTCGGGGGTCCGCCTCGGTCACCCGAGGGCAAGGCAAAGTCGGTCTTGGCACTGACATCGTTGCCCTCAAAAGATCCTACCTAAATTTCTTACCACGCAATCTTTCACATGAGAGCTGCAATAAATCTGCATCCCATCTTCATATTCCCATCATCCTTCTCCGCAAAAACATGTTCTCCAATTCTCCCTCTTACCTGGGGGGTAATGCCAGTGCTCGCCCCGGTGCGCCACAGCATGGTCAATCGTCTTACCTACAGCAATCCGCGCAGACGCCAAACGGTCTCTCATCGCAGCCTACAGGCTACGGTTCAGCTCCTCTACAACAGCAATATACAGGTTATCCGGGCTCGGGACAGCCCCAGCAAAGCTTTCAAGCTCCCCCCCAACAACCCCAGTACACCGGATACCCCCAGCAGACCCAACAGCCGGGTCAATTCCAGCAGGCTCAGCAGCCATCATATCAGTCCAATCAACCCCCACCGCAGCCGTCGGCCCCTCTGAAGACAGGTCAGACCTCGTCACAAATAGCTCAATCCTTCTCCTCTGCTCCGCCGCAAGCATCCGCAACCCCCCCGCTACCATCATCGACGAAGATCCCCAAGATTCGCCTTTCTTTCCTTACTGCGACCGATCAGGCCAAGTTCGAACAGCTCTTCAAGTCTGCTGTTGGAGACGGACAGGCTCTGGACGGAGAGAAATGCAAAGACCTTCTGCTCCGATCGAAACTCCAAGGAGCGGACTTGATGAGAATATGGACCTTGTCAGACACGACCAAGTCCGGTCAACTGCTTTTCCCCGAATTCGCATTGGCAATGTACCTGTGCAATCTGAAACTTGTCGGGAAAGAGCTTCCTCAAGCCTTGCCAGAGAGGATAGCGAACGAGGTGTCGAGTATGGTGGATATCATTTCATTTGGAGTGCCTGACGATCGCCCCAGAGTCCAGGCGCCTACAAATGCTCCAAACTTCAATACTGCCGCAGCTACTGGATCGGCACCGAGCATACAGCAACCTCAGCCGCAGGCTTCGAACAGTCAGCTGCTTGCTCAGATTACCTCCCAGCCGACTGGCTTCGCAGCTCAATACATACCACCACAGCCGACTGGCTTCGGTAACCAGTCTCAAGGGCTTGCGCCTCAAGCTACGGGTTTCATGCCATCCCAAGAGCAGCAACCGACAAGCTTCCAGCAGAATCCTTCGGCCAGCGGCTTTCAAGGAGCACGACCTCCGATGCCGCCGATGCCTACCGGCTTCGGCTCAAACTTATCTTCGTCTCAGAATGGATCGCAGTCTGCAATGCCTTTGAATGCGCAGCCCACGGGGCTCCCTGGACAGTGGGGTCTAGTCAACGCACCCGCTTCTGGTCTGCCAAACATTGAAACCCTACAGCAACGAATGATGCCACAGCCGGGTCGAGAAGGTGGCTTTACTACGGCGGGCTTGTCAGGCAGCGCAACGGTACCCTGGGCTGTTACCAAGGATGAAAAGAAAATTTACGATCAGCTCTTCAAGGCTTGGGATGGATTCAACAAGGGCTTCATCGGAGGCGACGTGGCCATTGAAGTCATGGGTCAAAGTGGACTGCCAAAATCCGATCTTGAAAGAATATGGACCCTCTCGGATCCCACTAACAAGGGCAGACTGGATATGGATGAGTTTGCGGTGGCCATGCACCTCATCTATCGGAAGCTGAACGGCTACCCGGTCCCAAATCAATTGCCGCCTGAGCTTGTACCCCCGTCGACCAGAAACTTTTCCAGTTCCATCGACACGGTCAAATCTCTGCTTTCGCAAGATGCGGAGACCCGGAAGTCTTCTGGATCCTTCCTACAACCCCAAAAGACTGGCGTAAGCTACCTTAAGAACCACTCTTTTCGCACGGATTCAAATGGCATCACTCCCAGTAGGAAAGACGCTACCATCTTTCGACACAACGATGACGATGTTGGCTACCGATCCAGCGCGAGAAGAAGGATGGGTGCTGGTGGAAGGACCCCTTCGCCCGCTCAATCAACTTCACCCGTGTCCGAGAGATCCAGTGACGACTTCTCACTCGAGCAGTTGAAGAAGCAGGTCCGGGAAAAGCAGGTGCTTCTTGATGCAATGGATTTCAAAGACGAGAACGCGACCGAGGAGGAAGATGCTTTGGACCGAAGAGATCGACGTGACGCCGAAGACCTTTACCGCCGAATTCGACGGATTCAGGAGGACATCGATTCGAACCCCAAGGCTTCATTCAGGGAGACTGATACCACCGCGGAACGCCGATCATTGAAGCGTCAACTTCAAAAGCAGACAGACAGGCTCCCAGAAGTAGCCTCACAGGTTCGGAGAGTCGAGAGAAATGTGGCAGAATCTAAGCTTGAGTTGTTCCGGGTCAAGGATGCGAGAGAACGTCCGGGAAGCGCTTCCACAATCGTGGGGACTGGTCCTGGCGGCTCTGTAACGGAAGGAGACCGTCTGAAGGCTCGAGCGAAGGCTATGATGCAGCAGCGGTCCGCAGCTTTGACAGGAAAAGGTGCACCACCCGGTGAAGATGACAGCGGATCTGCCGCGAGACGTCTGCAGGAGGAGGAATCCAAGGCCAAAATTGAGAAGGAGAATAACGAGCGCATGATCAGAGAGGTCGAGGACAGCGTCCGTGACTTCTCCAGAACATTGGAGGACAATTTATCTCAGGACAGTGAAGATTCGACAGCGGAACATGAACGACGGAGGTGGGAAGACGGTCTCGGTGTTGAGGACGAAGTCAGAGATTTCATCTTTGACCTGCAGAGGAGCAGCCGTGCTTCCCGGGTCAGGCAGCAAGAGTGAGTGCTGAATTACTCCTCTACAAGCGTTCAATGACTAACAACAGAATCACTAGTCGAAGTCGTAATAACGATTCTGTGCGAGACCTCTCTCCACGCCGAGACAGAGATGCGACACCAACTCGAAACGACAGGCAGGCGAGTAGGACGGAATCTCCTGCTGCTCCCGCTGCATCCTCCGGAGGCTCGTATGCTTCCTATAAAACCGGTGAAGATCGAGCGGCGTTCATAAAGCAGCAAGCGGAGCAGCGCATGGCAGAGCGCCTTGCAGCTTTGGGACTCAAGCCTCCTACTAAAGCCGGCGAGACTGCCCAACAGCGGCAGGAGCGCGAGGCCAAAGAACGCCGCGACCGTGTCCGTCAGGCTGAAGAAGAGGATGCAAAGCGTGAGCATGAGAGGCAACAAAGGCTTGCTGATGAGCAACCTGCTGCTCCGAACATCACCAAAAGCGCGAAGAAGCCGCCTCCAACACCTCCCGTGCGCAAGAGTAGGGCGGATAGCGCTACGAAGCGTAACAGTCTGTCGCAGAAGAATGAGGGTGCAATGAAGGCGCAGGCAGAACATGAAGGCATGGAAAAAGCCATCAAGGAGCAACAGCAAGTGCAAGCTTCTCAGACCAGGGCAATGGAGTAAGTTGAGGCTCAAGCAAGGGAATCTTTGAATCGACACTGACGTTCTTATCAGGAATGAAGCAGAGAAGCAAGAGGCTGATCTGGAAGAAGAGCGACGTGCCTCCGAAGCCCGTCTCAAGGCATTGGAAGAGCAAGTTCGACAAGGAAAGATCAAGAAGCAGGAAGAAAAACGGCGGAAGCAGGCAGCAGAAAAAGAGGCGAAAGAACGAGAGGCGAAAGTTGCTGCTCAAAGGGCAGAGCTCGAAGCAGCCAAGGAAAGAGAAAGAAAGTTGCAACTGCAGCTGGAGAGCATCGGTGATGATGACTCTTCAGACGACGACGAGGGGCCTCAAAATCTCACCCCGCAAGAGACGACACCTACAAGTAGCCAAGTATTGTCGTCCAGGGATAGTAGTCAGCAACCTCCTGAGAGGGTGCGGAGCGTTGAAGGGTCGGACAGCCCAGCTGCAGTAGTCGCTGCTGCACCATCTGCGCCAACACCGACCATTCCCTCCGCATCGCCGCCATCGTCGCTGAATACAGAATCGAGGAATCCATATTTCAAGAAAGCCAGTCAACCGGCGGAGTCGACAACGAGGGCTCCCCCGGTAGCATCACCATCCGCAGCTGGTGAATCAACGAATCCATTCCATCGGCTGGCGCAACAGCAGGAAGCTGCCAAGTCGCAGCCTCTTCCACCGCTCACTTCGACACCGACGGGCAATCGGCCCTCGCGAGTGCGACCAGAGGAGGACGAATGGTCAGTTGTTGACTCGACGTCGTCGTCCGAAGACGAGGACGGACCGGAGAAGGTATCTGGAGGAAGTGCCAAAGAATTGGCCTCCATGTTGTTCGGCACCATGGCTCCCCCCAGACCGCTTTCCGCCATGGACGATCCGAAAAGCGAGGGCAGTCCCAGCGTGGGCGGACCGTTGTCACCGCCGCCTCCCACCATGCCGGGAGGTTTTGATACGGATTCCATTGGCGTACCTGATGCACCCCCCCCCCCCTCCCCCTCCAGCTCCAGCTCTGGCTGCATTCGGAGCGCCCGCAGCTCCACCGCCACCGCCCCCGCCTGCCCCAGGGTCTGCAGGAGGCCCACCTGCCCCACCTGCACCTCCCGCACCAGCACTACCAAATGAATCCTCAGGGGGCCTGCCAAATCGAAGTGGACTATTGGGAGACATTCAGAAGGGCAAAGGGTTGAAGAAGGTCCAGACCAAAGATCGAAGCACTGCAAGCACGGCGGGCAAGGTATTGGGTTGAAGTCATTGCTTGTCACGATATAYYGATGGGGGCTAGTTTTAGGGGGACGGCTCTTAGTAYCAGRGTGTACGAATACGGTTGATAGACTTAGAGCGAGTACAATACTGATGCGTAAGCACGATCAGACCTGCTATGATTTGCCGGGCGTGTCGAACTTGTCTAGCATTTGGATCAAGCCCCCTGTGACTTAAGTMCAGTGTGATACTYTTTACGCAGGACGGATATGTTACYGTTSTTACGKGGACGATGAGCGACAGGGGCAGGAGGGGGATCCATCATAGGCACTAGTAGCACATTTTAGCTTGGTTCCGTCTTGCTCACGGATGATGTTGCGACGCGGCAGTGTCCAGTCCGTCTCCTCGGTACGTGAAGCACCACGTTCTACTTGCCAGGCCTGGTGAAGYTGTGATTGGCAAGGAAGAGCCAATACTACGCATTATCCCTATCTATCCCAAACGTGTGGGATCTTTCTTCTGATCCGGAGCTGCATCCGACACAGACTGCYCATCCGAGCGCTTTCCCGCATCATTTGCTTTGGTAATATCAGATTGACATGAGCCTTGTCCGATGACCCTCGACGAGTCGACGACAATGGTGTAGCYGCGCCAGCTGTTCCAGCCTATCACTTGCTCTCTAGTTCCAGATCTTAGTATCTTACCTTTCTTCGACCTCGATCTTCCTGCGTCATAGACGAATATAATATTTTTTCGACCTAATTGCGGCCTGCGGTTTGGATAATTACCAAGCTGAACCTTTCCACAAGATGGTTCCCAAACCTGCAGAGCGAAGCTCATTGAAGCGAACGAGGGTGTGTAGGCACCATGATGTGCATCACATGTATGGCTAAATCCTCCCAGGTCTCAACGGGTGAACAGCCAGATGACCAGAAAAAACCTCGACGATCACAACGCATCTCATCCTCACAGCCACAGACGACTCCCCTGAAGGAAAATGACAGGGCTTATCTCCCATCCCCTCTTACCCATAAAGAGTCTTCACCAGTGGATGGGATGAGAGAGACCACTGCCTCACCTCCAGAAGGCCGGCCCAGTCAGATCAATCACCGCTCTCCACCAGTCTCGTCCCCGCCTCGCTATACCCAGAGTGGTCTCTCATCACCCCCTCCGTCCGACACCCAAGCTTTCTCTCAATTTATCCCCGCACCCAAGACTCTATCGCATGAAGTCGAAGATGAGGATGCTGAGGGAGTGTGGGGCTATCTGGTGCCCATCGACGCCGTCTTTGGTGAGACCTTGGTACTGCGAACGCGGTCGGCCTGTCCAGCCCCGTACCCTTCCGACGGGTTTGGTAGAGGGTCGAAGAAGCGAAGCAAAGCTAGACAGGCCAAGACCAGTCTAAAAGATGAAGAAAAGTCGTATGAAGAAACCAAACGGCAGCTGGGCTTTCCCTCCGGAGGGTATTTGATTGGCAGACATCCTGAATGCGGTATGTGCCAGCCAATCCCCCAAATGTGGAAGGAGCTGGAATGCTCATAATATATGACAGACCGCAAGCTCGAGCTGGCAACCATCTCCAACCGACATTGCCTCATATTCAACGAGAACAAGAACGGCAAAGCGATCGCTATTGTTGAGGACCTCTCCAGTAATGGCACTTTCGTCAATGAGGCAATTATCGGCAGGAACAAAAGGCGCGAGCTCGAAAATGGAGACGAGATATCAGTCTTGGATCAGGCACGCTTCATGTTCTACTATCCTCAAAGTAGAGAGAGCAACGCCTTCCGTCAGCAGTATCGAATCCTTCAGCAGCTCGGCAAGGGGCACTTTGCCACGGTCTACCTGTGCGTGGAAAAAAGCACTGGCATGCAGTACGCAGTCAAAAGATTCGAAAAGCGCCACGGTGAGGGCTCCAAGTCGCAGACTGATGGTCTGCAACAGGAGATTGGTGTTCTCAAGTCTGTCAGTCATCCGAACATGCTGTGCCTGAAAGATACGTTTGATGAAGACGACGGGGTCTATTTGATTCTGGAGCTTGCCCCGGAGGGAGAATTATTCAACTGCATTGTGATGAAGCAGAAATTGAGCGAGGATGAATCGAGGATGGTTTTCATCCAATTGTTTCAGGGTATCCGGTACCTGGTAAGCGTCTTCTCATCTACTTCTCTGACAGTAACATGACTGACGAGGACAGCATGAGCGCAACATTGTCCACCGCGACATTAAACCCGAGAACATCCTTCTCGCCGATAAGAACCTTTCCGTGAAGCTGGCAGATTTCGGCCTGGCCAAGATCATTGGAGAGCAGTCCTTCACCACCACTCTGTAAGTCCCCATGATCGGAAAAAGCTCATCATTTCTGTGACTGACAAATGCAACAGCTGTGGCACTCCTTCCTATGTCGCTCCAGAGATACTAGAGAACAGCCGTCATCGGAAGTATACTCGAGCCGTAGACGTCTGGTCTCTAGGCGTCGTCTTGTACATCTGTCTTTGCGGGTTTCCGCCCTTCAGCGATGAGCTCTACTCCCGGGAAAACCCCTACACCCTTTCCCAACAAATCAAGATGGGTCAATTCAACTACCCATCCCCTTACTGGGACAGCGTCGGCGACCCCGCCCTGGACCTGATCGATCGCATGTTGACCGTCGACGTCGACAAACGCATCACCATCGACGAGTGTCTCCAGCACCCTTGGGTCACCAACCAAGGCATGAGGAGACCCGGCGTGGCCGACAGCACCGACGGCCTCACGGGCGCCATGTCCGACCTGGACTTCTCCAAGCGCAAAGCTCAGCGTGAGCGCACCCTCCTCGCCGACCTGAACGACGTCAAAGTCAGCAAGGTGATCGAATACCAGGACCACAAGGCCCCCGTCAAAGTCTTCGAGAAGAACCCGGACGGCAAGAGGGTGCATAATCATGGGCCATCCCAGGCGATGTCACAGGCCGTTCCCGCCGCCGCAGCTGCCAACGGACATGCAGCCGATGATGATGATGATGACGACCTTCAGCCAATAGAGGAAGGGAGAGGAGCGAAGCGCCCGAACGGGATCAGCGCGGATGGGCCGGCCGCGAATGCCCAGACGGACGCTTTCATGGAGTTGGGAGGGAAGGGCGACCAGCAGCTCTTCGAAAATGACCGAGGCAGTCGCTATGAGCGGGATGAAGTGCCACACCCGCAATGATATCGAATGTGTCCTTGATTTTAAGGAGAAGGTTGTTGGGTTTCGGCGGTTGACAGCCCTGAGGACGATTTATTCCGCAGATTTGGTTACAAGGGCATGGATATCAGGAGAATTATGTCTTCCGTTATTTATCAAAAGGTCCCAACAGCTGTGGATGTTGAAGAAGAGAAGATGCCAGGTGATTTTTTTRAAAGCGACGGAACAGCAATGGATAACAAAAGAGATGGCGTCGTGCGTTTTGTCGAAAAYGAAGGAAGGGAAAAAAGCAAGTGAGGTCAAGCGATATTGAATAAGCGTGTTCTTGTCTCAGAGCAAGGGAAGGATATAGCGTGAGGACGTTGTGTTCTTTTGTATGCCTGAAGAACTTCCTCCTCCATAGCAGTGGTAATAATAAGCTTGTGAACAACATGCCAGCTACCCTCTTCGCAATTCGCGGCGTCCTTTTTTTGAGGGGGCATTTCTTCTCCCAGCGAATGAATGGTTGCGGGCAGCACAAAGCCATAAGTCTGGTATCGACTGTACCACCTGGACCAGCCATCCACAGCACGGAAAGGATCATGAACAAAGCCAGGGTAGGAATAGGGACGTCTCATCGTTATGTGTATGGTATATACAACCACCTTGGTTCAAAACTCGTGTACAGAACATCCAACGCTTTGTGTACATATAATCACACCAAAATACGCCCTTGTTGCGCCCAAATGTGATCTACCTCAAGTCCCAACCACTGCTCTTTCCGTACAATTTCAAACCTTCAGCTGATATCCCTCCCCCACCCGACCACCTCCACCACCACATTCCCCACCGTGCTGACCCCCCACACGGCCACAAGCCCCCACCCGACCCGTCGATCCATCCACCACCCCCGCATCGGCACCACCACCAACAGTCCCGCCAGGGTGACCAGCAACGTGACCCCGCTGATCAGCAACGACCCGCCCACCTCGATCTGATACGGTTTRTACACSAGCTCGCTGCCCGGGTGCTTGCGCTCGTGCTTCTTCGCGCCCAGGACGGTCATGTAGCAGCCCCCCAGCCCGATGCCGAGGAGGATGTTGAGCATGGGCCCGCCGAAGCAGGCGCTCAGCGCCATGACGGGGTAGCCCAGGCGGGCGACGGTGATGTCGGCGACGAGATCGCCGAGGGAGTTGCCGACGGCGAAGATGGTGAGGCCGAGGATGGCGTCGGAGATGTTGAGGATGGTCCCCAAAGCTTTGAGCACGCCGACGACTTCGTTGGCGATGGTGGAGATCCACGCGATGGAGACGATGAAGCCGAGGTAGCAGATTAGGTGACGGTAGCGGGGTGGGGTGTCCGGGGAGGTGAGTAGGAGGAGCAGGAGGAGGCAGATCAGGGAGGCGATTAGGCTGTAGAGGGTCGGGAGGAGGAGGTCGTAAGGGTTGAGGGAAGGGGAGGTGTTGGCCCAGAGGATGAGGACGATGAAGAAGGGGGCGGTCACGAGTTGGGTGCAGAGGAGCCAGCGGTTCCAGGAGCGGGGGGAGGAGGTGGGTGGGTCCGAGGGTTGACTGGGTGGTGGGTCGTTCTGGGATTGAGGTGGTTGGATGGAAGCTTCGGGGGCTGTGATGTTGATCGAGGGCGAGATGAGGTCGGTGTTGGAGCGTTTGAKGCGTGTAGCGGATCCGTTGGTATCGGTCGCGTGAGCGGATGGGCCCTTGGGGCTGTCTGGGGGCAGCGCGGCGTAGGAGTGACTGCGGGACCGATGATGCTCTGGCGAGAGGAGACCAGGATCCGGGTCGACGATCTCGGGCAAGCCGTCGTCCTCGTCCTTCTCCGTCTCTACTGTAGGGAGAGTGATGACAAAGAGGAATATACTTGGTGCCGCCACAATGCCCAAAGCCTTTTCCCAGATGTTTTTGTCTTTCCAAGAATACAAGGTCGGGAACAAGGTAGAGAGCAAGACAGTTGGTGGCGGCAATGCGGTGTACGGCCACCAGCGTAACGGTTTTGGATCTGCCTCGTGGAATTCGGCTTGCTGGTATGTTGATCCTGATTCAAGGCTGGGTGGAGGCAATCGAATACTGGGTGTGCGGGCTGTCCCTGGAATGAAATTTGGGTCGTCGAAAAAGGTCGGAAAGGGTGAATGCGGACTGGATTTGCTGGTTGACATTGAAGAATCGGGGATACGCAATGGTGGTGCCTGCGGCTTGCCGTGCTCGCCAGAAGACTTCCCCATCAGATCCGGGGACGCTGGGTGTGTGGAACTTAGTGAAAAGGTATTAGGTAGAGCTAGCAGATCGCCTGAAGAGCGCCGGTCTTGCGGCGTCAGGGACATGGGGCTTGACACAAGCTCATGATTGCCAAAGCGTGACGGGGACAAAGATA